>JAPMUY010000290.1:40000-57500 GCA_026901105.3 Galaxias olidus | reverse complement strand
GTGGAATAGATTACATGGAAACCCCTGAAATGATAAACTTTGTAGAATAGGTACTCTACTCTTTGACAGCTAAAGTACTATTACTATTACTCACTATTTGTTACTAAAATAGGACAGGCAATCGCCCATCATGTTTAGGGTGAAGGCATGGGTGAAAGTAGATTTTATTTCTTGCCGGTACTCTACCACAACCATTTTTTAATTTTTATATTTTAGCCTAATTCTATTGGAGAGGAAATAATCTGGAAAGACTTTTCATTTTGAATGATAAAGATAACAAGGGCACCACATCGACCAGGCAATGTTTCTCAAGATAAAAACATAGCAAAAAAGAATTACAATAATTTATTGATTACAAATATCGTTCTTCCACCAAGCAAAGTAGGCCTTGCATAGTAACCTAGCAACGCAGGACGCTAACTTCTAAAACTTGTATCGACGCATTGATACTTTGTAATGCGGTCACAACTGTGTGGTTGTAGTGTTTTTTACAACGGCTTCGTACGCGGCAGTCAATCATAATCAAATGCTGGGGGTGCGTTCCGATTGTGTAGTAGCCTAGTGCACTACGAGGTGGACTGCACAGGCTATTCCGCCATAGACCAGAGCAACGTTAATACCCTGTGCAGTCCACTTTGTAGTGCACTACTAGGCGATCGGAACGCACCCTGGAACTACCCATTTTATAACGTGAGTTTTGGCAGACCTTTTTCTGGTACCGCGTACCGTCAGTGAATCTTATAGTGGTACGCCGTACCGGACCGTACCGGCTTACTTTCACCCCTGGGTGAAGGCATTAAAATTCGACAGCAACATGCCGATAAAAAATTTTTTTAATCAAACAATTGAACCGCGATGTAAAGCACGGCCTGGGATTTGAGTGTATATGAAATGTGTTCAATCTAGTGATGGGTCGTTCGCGAACGAACGGCTCTTTCTAAACGGCTCTTTTCAGTGAACGTAGGGAACCGCATCACCTGGGTAAAAGAGCCGTTCTTTCGGCTCCCTGATTAAAAAAAATGTTTGTGTAGCACTGCTCAAAGTAACATTCTCTGCATTGTTCCCCAGACTGTCAAGTGACAACCCCTGAACAGCCTCAGTGACTGACATGCCAACAACCAATCAAATGTATTGTGTAAACCCAATCGACGTGACAGTGACAACATTTTCAACTAATTTGTCTTTCATAGAAAATCACATAATTGGTTAGCTGTCTAAAAAAAGTAATTCAAACCAGATCTCCCTGAAAAATGCATGCATTTGTTTTTCATTTGTAAACAATTTAAAACATATAGCCAAAATGTATTGTAAAATTACGCCTATTATACAATTTCGCGCAGGAGTGATTATCTAGTCATTATTTGATTTATATCAATATAATTGTTTGATCAGGTTGGCTATGTAATATGATAGTTAAGGGTCAGCAAATGTAAACCAACACCAACTGCTTCAATGTGCCTTAGCAGTACTAGCATAGCAGGCACATATAACTGAACAGAGTATGAGAGCCAAATGAGAGCCAAATGAACCGGCTCTTTATGGTGAACGGAGCCAAATGAACCGGCTCACCCAAAAGAGCCGAAATTCACATCACTAGTTCATTCTGAGCTTCATCTGACCATCAAGGACTAGTTCCGTATTTAGGATATTTAACCTTATTTCTTATGTCTTATCAGGGTTGTTCCGAATCCTCCAGTCAAACGGTTAGCATTGAAGCTAAATGGGAATGTAAAATAACTCGGAATGTATGTACCATTTTATGTAAAAAACAAATTGTTGTAAATTCTATCTGAGTCGGGAAAAATCCGGGAGATATGGGAATTAGATCGAACATCCAGTAGGCCAATAATAGTAGCCTATAGTGAATTATTCCTTGAACAGAGCCTGGGCGAATATTTTCTGTGTCCCCCTCTAGCGGACAGGCACGGGTATAGCAATTTGAAGGGCTAACAGCAGAAGTGATGGTCTGAAAACTGGTCCAACATCAATGACAATGTAAAATTAGAGAATAACGCGTTTTACTAACTTAAACTGAAACTCTTCACATATATTACTTTAAGACTATATGGTCTCAAACCTATTATAAGGCTTTTATGGTTAGAGGTTAAAAGCTGTTTCAAGATCAAATAGTGTAAATGTCATATGTTAGTTAAAAGTCAAGACATGCCATATTCTTTTTAATACGAATCTAATTTCTTGCGAAAGATTGGTATTATAAGGGTTGAAAGAAAGAGCAACAGGGAGATTAATATTATAGTAAGAGAGACGAAGGCTGCAGATGACAAATTGCCGTGTGTAAAGTCCAACTTACCCGAACTATTTCGAACTTTGAAAACGTTCTGTACAGCGTGTAGCACTTTCCTTGTTTCAATATTTCATGTCTATCGACAAACGTGATAAGAAAGTAAAGGGAAAAGGAGACAATTAGATTATAGTCCTGGAAACGCGCGTGCTTCCCTTAGAAGAGGCTCTTGCTCGCTCTCCAGCCCTGTCCAGCCCAGCTCAAGCCCCGAAATCCCTCCTTCTGCACGCGCATCCTTATGCCTGACAGTGTCCGCTTGGAGGCGCCGTGGGTCCATAGAAAGTGTGTGTGTGTGTGTGTGTGTGTGTGTGTGTGTGTGTGTGCGTGCGCTTTTTGTTCACTGTGAGTGAGTCTAGGCTATCTAAGGTTATCTGGCCTATCAGGCTCTCAATTAATTGGAAGATAGTTCATAAAGAAAAGCACATCTAACTCCATCTAAACCCTTTAAACATGTGCATATACAGTACTACAATTCCTGGCAATATCCGTTTCGCGTTATGATATGAGACATAACAATCCAAGTGCAGGACCTTTTGTCCAACCCAGAAGTGGGCTCACTCATTCTTTTGAGCCAAATATCATATTGTTGTTTAGTAGGAATGAGACCTAGCTGGCAGCCCATTTTAAAATAGGATAGAATGAGTAAGAAATGGGAAAAAAAACATGCACTGCAAAAAGTCACTGCCCCCCCATCTCACACACACACACACACACACACACACAAACACAACCTATGTCTGGTTGTGATTTGCAGACGGGAGAGGGGAGTTTATACTCAGTGTATAATCAAAATGACTCTGTCTGTTTGTCTGCTCTGCATGTTTACAAGGATGTGTGTAGGTGCCTGATTGATGTGTGTGTGCTAAGGTCACTTCTCACACCATGGGAGGTCTGCGTTGTAAATTATTGAAAGGGGGCTAAACATACAGTATGTTGCCCCCACACACACAATGGTGTGCCAGAGTGACAACTGGAAAGGACGTAGAAAGACCCCAACCACTAACGGGACACGAACGTCATTGAACAGAGATCCCAGGAGTTCATGTTAAGAAGACGTTCCGCTGACCCGAAGCAATAACCGAGCGCAATAACGAACGGGACGAAGAGCACGACTTGATAGGAGAGATGAAGAGTGGAGGGGATACGAAGAGCCGAGAAAAAGAAGGAGCAAAGAAAGAGGGCGGCTGCTGATGAGAGTTATTACTGTACGACGAAGGTGCTTCTCCCTGTCTTGGCGACCGCTGCGTTTTTCCTTTAAAAGAGAGGAGAGAGTGGGGGATGGTGGGGTGGGGGGGTTGGGCAGAGGGAGAGGAACAGTGTGTGAGGGAAACGGTCGAGATCTGGTCTCTAACTCTATGAGTCATGGAGCAGGAATGGCCCTCTACTCCTCTCTTAAAACCAGCCCCCCCCCCTCCTATTTCTGTGTGTGTGTGTGCGTCTCTCTCACACTCTCACACCCACGCGCACACACGCACACACACACTTTCCTCCATTTTCTTTCTCATGAACCAAAAGTGTTTCAGTCTGGGGGGATTCTGCCTAATCAGTTCCAGAACCAAACAGCTTTACTCCCTAACAGCACGCCAGCCATTCTGCCTCGCCGCTTCAAAGCAAACACAGGCCATCTCCACACATGAACGCAGATACGATCAAACATGCATGCGCACTCAGTCGACATGTACGCGCGTCTGCATGTATTTATTCCACAGCCACGCACTGCTTGTAAATAATGCCAAATGGTATGCATGGAGATATACACTCGCTGGCTCTAACACACAGTGGTGCACATGCATCGTGGGCCAGTCTCTTCGGGGTCGGACAGTTTGTTTGTGGAATGGAAATGGCCCTCTCTTCGTCATTCAGTGTGTGTAATGCACAGTGGAATGAAATATGTACGATTGCAACAGATGCCGCTGCGCACAGCCAGGCGTCCATCAACGCACCCCCTCCATCTAAAGCCCTGAGTATTAGAACAAAAAATATATATAACAGTAAATCCTTTGTAAGATTCCTCTTAATTTTGATATTCTCTCTTCTCCTGCCTCCCATTCCAGATGTGTTCTTGAACAAGGCAGCTGGGAGCTGTTACCTCGTTGCACTCGCAGTTGCACTCTACACACACACACACACACACGCATAACACATGTGTAACTTGTGTTGGAATTTTCTTGAATTTCAATGGAAAATAGCTATGGTGAATGCCAGTATAAAATTATCAACAGCCCTCTGTCACTGCTGGTGAAATTCTATTGAAATCGCTCTTGAAAGTAAAAGCAAATGTGAGCTTGTAGGGGGGAGAAGGGCTCATTTCCAACCTGATTCCTTTTTCTCTCGAAGTCCAGAAGGTAGGGGAAATAGGAAATTAGGTCTGAGAAAATGAGGGAGCAGCCAAGACAAATCTCTGAGGATAACACACACACACACTTAAAGACGTTTGGGTACATGCACACACACCCTATGGCATGGCGTACGATAAGATTTTGGAACAATTTAGTCCCCAAATTCTCTAGAGGATTTACAAAGGAAGAGATAAATCAGAGGCCCTCACAAACACTAACACAAACACACACACACACACACACTCATATATACAGACACAGCTGTGAAGAAAGCAGAGCTCTAGGATGAAGGCAGGCACGGGGGAAGCAGTTTGATATTTGCGTCTGTGCAAACATTGGGATTAGAGGGAGAGGGGCAGAGGAAAAAGGAAAGGTGTCCGTTTATAAGAGAGACAAGCGAGACGTTTCGGGGTAGCAACCTTTTATTGGAAGGAGCTCTTACATGGCTACTGAAGGACACAATCCTCAGGTACAGTTTTGTCTTTACGGTTCAGAGGGAGGCTGTTACACTGAGACTCATAATGTAGCACCACAGACAATGACGCGGCGTGTTCAGATCCACCGTCGGCCACCACACAGAGGGTTGGGGCACCAATACTGAACGTCAAATACACACGGCTGATACTGGGGAGCCTGCCGAGGTGTGTGTGTGTGTGTGTGTGTGTGTGTGTGTGTGTGTGTGTGTGTGTGTGTGGGGGGGGGGGGGTGGGGTGTTGGTGTGTGTGTGTGGGTTGGTGTGTGTGTGTGTGTATGGGGGTGGGGGTTTGGTGTGTGAGGTCACAGTGGAGGCATTAACCCTTTGAGGTTCTTTACCTTATCAGGCCATGACATGCGGGGGGCCCTGACAGATGTTCTCCAGGCTGATTGACACTGCGTCTGCGTGTGTTTGACAGGGGCCGCTCTGGTGCACAGATGAAGTAGAGCAGGGCCTACGTCGTCCCCTGAACCAGCGAGCTCAGAGGAACAGTTTACAAAGCAATCCTCACAGGCTATACATTATAGACAAATTCCTTGCAGTGCCCCCCCCCCCCCACACACACACACACATCTGAACAGCTTAGGTCCAGCTGCACCTTCATTAGTACCAGGCTACGTGATGTGTTCATGGAAATAAAGACAAGCCCATCTGATGTAATGTCCTGTTCCCAGTAAAGGTAAACTAAGAGCAACATAAAAAAAAGGGTCTGTAGCAGACCCTTAACACAATCCTTCACACTAGGGGTGCCCTCGTCCTGGGGAGACAAAACAGCCTGACATGGCAACCCAACTCCAACAGCCACACTCCACTCCGCATCCAATTTCCTTGAAAAAGGATGCCAGATGTGGGCTGAGTGGATGACGGTGGGGTGAAGGTAGAACAATTTGGGCAGTGTGTGGTGGAAACCGGCTCGGGATCAGAATCCAAGGCTCCCCAGGACCAGAGCTCAACCCTCAACTGACACAGATAAAACAGACAGTCTGTCCGACACACAATTGTTTTGTCGTTTTCCGGTACAAAGAAAAACAAAAATAAAAGCACTTTGGAAAAAACAGTGTATTGTAAATGATTGCGACGGAAGAGTAGTTAAATGGGAATAAAAGACTAAAGCGTGTTGTCCTGTTGGGCGGACGGGCGGGCGGGCGGGCTGGCGGGCGGGGCCGCGCACCACCCTCGCGCTCAGGGCAGGGAGATCCTGCGGGCCACCGTTTGGTCGAAGACCCCGCGGAGCAGGGAGGGGTAGTCCGCCACGCGGAAGAGGTGGCGCTGGGCGTAGGACACGTCGTCCTGCCGGCCCCGGCTCGCCATCAGGCGCAGGTTGGCCTCGTTCACCAGGCCGCCCGCGGCGATCACGTAGAGCTCCACGCCCTTGTCGACCACCTGCTGCACGCGCTTCTCCAGCACGGCCCGGGTGATGCCCTGCGAGCGGCCGTCGGAGAACAGCAGCAGCTTCTTCTTCCGGTTGCCCGGGGCGGAGTCGCCGCGGCCCTGGAAGCGGCCCACGGCGAAGTCCATGGCGCCCGTGAGGTCGGTGCCGTCGTTCTGGAAGGCGGCCTCGGCCACCTGCGCCGCCAGCTGGGTGAAGTTGGTGGTGAAGTCGGCGTCCGTGCGGGCCGTGCGGCTGTACTGGCCCACGGACACGCGCACGCTCGCGCGGCCCTGCCTCTCGGCGGACAGGAGGCGCTCGGCCACGCGGCGCACGAAGGCCTTGCTGGTGTCGAAGTTCGTCTTGCCCACGCTGGTCGAGCTGTCCATCATCATCACGATGTCGGTGTCCTCCTTGAAGATGACTGGAACACACACACACACGCGCGCACACACACACACAGCCGCGTTGAGGAACTTTGGGCTCCAGACTCAAAATCCTTTACCCTTTAAGTCTGCAAGTTTGGTGACTAGCTTTAGAAATCTATGGAGACTATGGAGCCGTGTCCATATGTCAGCCATATGTGTTAGCCTGAGAATGAACCAATCCCCAGGAACGCACGAGTACGAATAATAAACCACACTTACTGGGGCACTTGTAGGTCGGGCACTTCTTATCTGATGATAGAAGAAAGAGGGAAAAGTTCATATACAACCGTAGAAACACACACACACAAAAAACATGTTTTTTTCCTTTCATGATTCGTTGTTGAAAGTGCTAAGTAAGCGGTACCCTGGCAGATGCTGGTGGTGAGGTTCTGCAGGAAGGTGTCGTCCAGGAGCTCTGCGTAGTTCTCCAGGACGAAGGAGAAGCCCGGCTTGGGGTCGCTCTTGCACACCACGTCCCCGAGCTGCTCCAGGTTGGGCTGGCGGCCGGAGTAGTCCTTCACCCCCAGGCCGCCCACCTGTCAGGGGGAAGGAGAGGCCATCACATGGGGGGGTATGGTGGGGAGTCTGTGGCTATGTATGCTGGCTGGGTGCTCAATGAAAAAGCTTTGAGGGATGTTTGCTCATTGCTTTTATCAAATTCAATGGTATGAAACAGGTTCTTTCCAGTTCAATTGGCACTATATGTGTGGGCTCCAATAGCCATTATGTGCGTGTGTGTGTGTTCACTGTGTTGGTGTGTGTTGGGGATGTTGCGTACTCGGATGCCTTTTCCACAGAGTGTGTTGAGCGGGACCTTGTCCCTTGAGATGTCGGCGCGTCCGTCAGTGAGCACTAGGACCACGCGGTTATCCTGCTTCAAGCGGTCGATCATGTTGGTCAGCGAGTACTGCAGGGCTTCACCTGTGTAAGTGGCCTCAGCCAACCATTTCAGGTCTCTCACCGCCCTACACACGCGCGCGCACACAAACACGCACACACACACGCACACACAGTGGCAGAGAAATGCAAAGAATCAGAAGAAATATATTGAATTACAGTTTAAGTTTCTGTACATGTTTATGTGTAATTGTATGTGTGTGTGTGTGTGTGTGTGTGTGTGTGTGTGGTTGGTTGGAGGTGTCTCCACTGACTGTTTGAGTTCTGTGAGTCTGGATGTGTGTGTGTGTGTGTGTGTGTGTGTGTGTGTGTGTGTAATGGATGGGGTCCACTGACTGTATGAGTTCTGTGAGTCTGGATGTGTGTGTGTGTTTGTTTGTGTGTGTAACAGGGGTCTCCACTGACTGTTTGAGTTCTGTGAGAGTCTGGAAGTTGGGGTCTCCCAGTTGGACCACCTCCTGAGCCTTCTCACCACTGTACTGGACCACGCCCACTCTTGACTCATTAAAACCAAACTGGAAAGAAAATGGACGCACGGCAGGCGGTTAATGTGGACGGTGAGGTGAGCGGAGCTTGAAGTTTGAGTTTGAGTTTCTGTCTGTCACAGAGTCCGGGTTCACACCCACTGTACACTAATTATGTCCAAACTGGAACAAGACGATCATAGGAGTAACACAGTCATGTCCAAAACCTGAAAAAGTCGCTCCATTCAAATTCTATATTTAGTACTTTTCCAAAAGAAAAAGTCACAACTTGATTTGTTTATGTAAAGAACTCCCATTTGAAAACAACTGACACCTACACCAATGTTCTGGCCTCTAGTAAAAAAAAAAAAAAAAAAAAAAAAAAAGAACTTAGTACCCTGTTTGTGTTTAAAACAAGCTTGCTGTCTGCCAATAAGAGTCTGCAGGCAAGAACATGGTGATTCACCAGGCCAGCTATAAAAAAAAACTACTGAGACACTTACTTGCAATTGCCAGGGCAAAGAAAAATAAACGACACAGAAAATAACGTCGACGATACAGTAACACATGTCAGGATAATATAAACGATGGTGCTTCTCACTTTAACTTGCTGGTCCTTGATGAGTCTGTCAATCACGGTGATGATGAAGTCCTTGGCCAGAGCAAAGTTAGTAGCACCAATACTCTCTGAGCTGTCCACAATGAAGGCCAGATCAAGAGGACCACACTTACATTCTACACACACAACCACACACACACACACACACACACACACGCACACACACAACCACACACACACACGGACAAACAAACATACATAATGAGGTTACCATGTTAGGCAGTTAAGAAGGGAATGTGCTAATGACAGCCATTCATTTTGAATTGAGCTCAACAGTCACCCCTAGGGTACAGATAGGACTTACCACAGCAAGCTGTAGGAGAAAGGAAAAAAATATATATCTGAACGTTATTAATCAGTTTGTGAAGAACAAGGTCACATAACCCTAACCATATGTAAAATATACACCCTGAGTCTGATGCGCCTGTTGTTCTTTCAGGCCCTGGGTGGCCTATAGTGGCCTATAGGGAGGGTTTCTCCCCATCTCTCTCTCTCTCTCTCTCTCTCTCTCTCTCTCTCTCTCTCTCTCTCTCTCTCTCTCTCTCTCTCTCTCTCTCTCTCTCTCTCTCTCTCTCTCTCTCTCTCTCTCTCTCTCTCTCTCTCTCTCTCTCTCTCTGTGTGTGTGTGTTTATGTGATGCAGAAAAACTTACAGCACAGTTTCATGATGATGTCCAGAATCTCACACTCCTGGGGGGAAGATGGTATGTTTTCACTTTGTTAACCAACCTCTCACTAACACACACCTCACCCACACAGTCCTTCCACATGAGACATATCAAAACGTACATATGACACTGAGTCTGAGGTGCCCTCAAATCTCCTACGCCATGAAAACCAATAAACAAGGCCCTTTCTTATAAGGCATCTGCCGTGACCTTGGCCTAAGACTAGAGGTCAGGGGGTAAAGGGTTAGAGGGTACAATAGTGGAAAGTGTTTGGACTCACATCAGCTCCCGCTGGTCCGGGAGGCCCGATCGGCCCCTGTAAGGAGAAGAGAGGGAGAATTAATCCCGACCCGTTCCCTTCTTTAGGACAGGCTGTCAGTGGGTTTAAGTGGCGGGCTCAGGGCTTTGCCCAGCGTCCATTCCCATGTTAGCAACTGATTAGGGGACTGGAGCACTGGAGAAAGACAAGAGGTCTGCGGTGGTGGTGGTGTTTTTTTTTCTTTTTTTTCGGAAACAACGTGGATTATTTTCACGAGCAACGCCGTTGCACTGGAGAGATTCCCCGCCAACCAAAATAGCCCAGTCAGTAACCCGCGTCCGCACCCACACAGGCAGTGACTCCCCGCTTTGGCAACGGCAACGAAGGAGGCTCGTCTCGCACAAAGACGAGGAGTTCAAAGCTCTGTCTCCGCGCTCGTCGTCGCTGCGTTACGAGCCCAACGTCTGCTTTCTTTTAGGAGACTCAGTTCAGAACGCTAAAGATTCAGTTTAGGAGCACGTCTTTTCGTTCGGGGGACTATGACACTAGAGAGAGAGATAGAAAGAGAGAGAGAGAGAGAGAGAGAGAGAGAGAGAGAGAGAGAGAGAGAGAGAGAGAGAGAGAGAGAGAGAGAGAGAGAGAGAGAGAGACAGAGATAGAAAAAAGAGAGGGAGAGAGAGAGAAAGAGTGAGTGAAAGAGAGAGAGAGTGCGTGTGTGTGTGTTTTTGTGATTGAGAGTGAGAGAGAGAGAGAGAGAGTGAGTGAGTGAGAGAGAGAGAGAGAGAGAGAGAGAGAGAGGCCAACTCTGGTCTGGGTCGAAAATCCGTGCCACAAACGCATAACTCAAAGTGTTTATCACTAAACTATGCCGCGGCGTCGCCAGGCAGCCAGGGCAGAAAGGGAAAGGGGGAGGAGGAGATGTGGGAGTAACGGAGGAGGGAGGAGGAGGAGGAGGAGGAGGAGGAGAGGGGTGGGGATGGGGGCGTGTTGGAAAGCTGGAGAGGGTTCAGGACATGGGAGGATGATGGGGAACGGAGTGGAGAGAGACACGGTTCACGCTAACGCGCTCCTATCTGGAAGGCCGCTTGCTTGGTGTTTCCCCCCCGAATCCGTGGGTGTCACCGCCTTTAACTGGAAGCTGACAGGCCAGCGGAGGGAGGGAGGGAGGGAGGGAGGGAGGGAGGGAGAGAGAGAGAGAGAGAAGGGGCAAGATGCACCCCAGCTGCTCCGGGGGACCACCGGCTACTTGCGCTCGAGTCGATGTGTATTTGTGGGAGTGCTGGGATCACAGGGGAGGATATGTGTTTTCGAGCCGTCACATTTCTGAGGTTTAAGAAAGCGCCCCCTCCATCACACCCGCAGAGGGTGGCGTGGAGAGACAAAACCAAACCCTGCCCACGGCGGCACTCCTACCGGTCGTCCCTCGGGCCCTCGGTGACCTTTGGCACCTTTAGGTCCTTGTTTCCCCGGGAGATTGTTCTGTAGGGACAAAAAAGAGAGAGAGAGAGAGAGAGAGAGAGAGAGAGAGAGAGAGAGAGAGAGAGAGAGAGAGAGAGAGAGAGAGAGAGAGAACAAGGTAGAAAGTTGTAAGTGGAGTGAAAATAAAACGCACGTGTCACAACCAGTTCCAAGCCCAAACCTCCAGTCGTTCGTCCTCATGCGTCTCCTCGCCGTGCGACTCCCTGTAACGTCTGTCATAGCGGGCAATGCGGAGGCGGACAGATGCGCACTGTGGAAGCCATTTATAACACGGGGATGCCGAAGGGGACAAGGTCGAGGTGTGGAGGCCGCGTTGGGAACCCTACGGGGACTGGGAATCCTTGGGAATCCTAGTTTCCTGGGAGCCCTGGCCTGGAGTGAGGATGACCTACCTACACACAGCGCCGTTCTAATCCAGCTGCCAACAGGCTCCAGCGGCCAAGCAGCTGCGCTGGAACGCAACCCGGCTAATGGGAATGGCAGGGGAAAGGCCGGGGTCGGGCCACGGAGACGTGACTTAGTCTGGGAATTCGCTAACGCACGATAGTTTTGGCCTCCGAACAAAAGCCTTTTTTTTTTCATGCATTGAAGAACTTGTGGTTTGAGGACCGCTCGTGTGTTGCCACGATGGGGCCGTTACAAGCTGTGATCCATTTAGAATTCCGAGGTTTTCCTGCTTCTATCCCTGCCTTGAGAAAAACATCCGTCTTCATTCCTGTGGAGTCCTTGTTCAAAGGGGCTCTGCTGACATCAGTGAAGATCGTTGGTGACACACGGCGTTAGGGAGAAACAGATCTAGCTAGGGGGACGGAGAACACAAATCATCTCTCCTTTTTGATCTCCCAGTTAACGGATGACTTCAAAGCCAGATGGATCATGTCTGGATTCTACAGTGCGTGTGTGTGTGTGTGTGTGTGTGTGTGTGTGTGTGTGTGTGTGTGCAGCATATGTGTAAGTGAGATGGTTACAAACAGAACAGAACATGAGACGTATAGAGAGAGAAAAAGAAAGAGAGAGATAGCGAGATAGATACATAGACAGAAAGAGAGAGAGAGAGAGAGAGAGAGAGAGAGAGAGGGAGAGAGACTACAAATGGCTTTTTTCCCCAGGTTAACGGAACATAATGCTGACCACCTGGTTTTAAAAGCCACACATGCATGGCTGCGAGCACACACACACACACACACACACACACACACACACACACACACACACACACACACACACACACACACATGCACAGCACACACACACACACACACACACACACACACACACACACACACACACACGGATCCAATTACTACATATTTTTTAACTTCAAACAGATGAGTGACATGAAACACGACCCACGACTTTGAAGACGTCACACACAAACTGATTGCCTGCCATACGATGTAGGCTGTCATATATTATAGCCAATAATACAGAGTCGTACCATGGAGAGGCCTGAGATCCAGTGAAACCCTGTGGAGGTGGGTGATGGATTAGCCTATCTGTCTACTCCCTAATACCCTCCTACACGCCCCCAGTCTCCCCCCTGGCAAAACATACCGCAAGCTACAATAGCGCCAACGAGCATGTATTTGGGACTTGCATTTCCACCTCCATCTAGCTGGTGGCCATGCATGTGGATGCACGCTACAGCGAACCCCGCTCCCTCCTAAACGTTGGGGGTTGTGGCTCTGCAGTGTGACTATCCCGCCTTACCTCCAGGCTAGTCTAAAGACTGGGGGCCGGACATACCACAGAACTAACACCACGTCCAGAGGAGTAGCTGGCTAGCGGTGCCAGAAACGGCCAGGATCTTAACCGGGTACCCGGGGGCAGTCCCGGGGACAAGACCCAGGGGCCACGGCGCTAAGCATGATGGGAAAGACCAAGCAAATTGTGATGGAATGTTTAGGCAAAAGAAACGTGACGCTGAAATATGCGATCGTCTCAAAGTAAACATCGCTATGGTGACAGAGGGGTTAAAAGTGTTGGACACAAAGGGCTGCACATTCACACACACACACACACACACACACACTCAAACGGCACAGAAGAAATGAGGTCCCTCCATATTCCCCCTCATTTCCTGGTAGCCTTGACAACCACATATACACAGCTGCATCTGCTCTCTTGCCTTCAATCTTGCCACAAACACAGACTCGACACATACACATAAACACACACACACACACACACACACACACACACACACACAGACAGACACACACACACACACACAGACAGACACACACAGACAGACACACAGTTTGTTTTCAGCTTTGCTTGAAAAAGCGTTTCCAGCTGCGAGATACAAGAACAGAGCCAGAAAGACGAAATTAAGACAGAAAGTCAGACAGACTGTAAGAAGTAAAGACAGAGAAACAGGAGCGAACGAATTAAATTGGCCAGACAAATGCATAAGTGACAGATCCGAGTGGTTTAAACAAAAGAAACAGGGAGATAAACTATAGGGGATGAACTCATCCATAGAAAGGGTGGAATATGAATCACATCCTGTCAGGCGGGTCTTGGCGAGGCAGACATCAGAAAGACATACAGGAAGAAACGTCGACAGAGGAAGAAAAAATAAGGTTCGAGACTCACATCCTGGCCTGGTTCTCCTGCTTCTCCGTCGTCTCCTTTGGGTCCAGGGGTTCCCCTGCTTCCCTACAGGTCAGAGTTAACTAGGTCAGAGGTCAAGTTAACTTAACGGGTGGATTTCCCACAACGGTGCATGTCAAATTGAGCCACTGAACTCACCGCCTCGCCAGAATCTCCACGTGGGCCAGGATATCCCTATAGGACACATAAACACTCACAATATATAAACAAAAAGACACACAGAACCACAGATGACATGTATGGCACAAATCCCTCTACACATGGTGGTTAAACCTACTGTACCTGGAATCCATGGCAGCCTTGAGTTCCGTTTCCTGGAGCGCCATCTTCTCCCTGGTGCAGGGGAAAAAAAACAGTAACGGTCACGTCCAGTGAACACAAACAAACACACCATACACCACCAAACAAGCACGGTTTCGACCACCAAATGAATCTTCCTCTGGCGGTGTCTCTCACCCGTTCCCCCACCAGGCCTCTGTCTCCTGGAGCTCCCTTGATTCCTCTCGGCCCCTTGGCTCCCTGAGTGACAGAGGGAGAGATAAGACGTGAGATAAGATAAAGGAAAAGAAAACACCAAGAAAGAAGTTTTCATTTTCGCAGGCGCTCGCTCACAAGCTCAGCAACAAGGCATTGAAAACACATTGAGAATGTGTGTGTGTGTGTTTATGTGTTTGTGTTAAAACAGGATTCTGCGTGTGGTCTGACCCACCTCTGGTCCAGATGGGCCCTCGTCGCCCCTGTACCCGGGAGCCCCCGCCCGTCCAGCCTCACCCTGTAACAGAAAACCAACAGCTTTTTAAAAGGGTTTACGGCATCAACCCCCCAACAACACCCTCCCCCGCGGCCTCGCCGCAGGTTCAGCGCAGTTCACCTCCGCAAGAAGGAAAGCCATTAGAGATCGCGCGAGGTCGCGGCTCTCCCAAAAAAGTCAACACGGCCTGGCCAGCGATCTGGCAATTTCCTGTGAAAATGTGTCCGCAGCTGCAATGTCGCTCTTTCTCTGTTTACCCAGCACCATTGTAGCTTCAACTCTCCTTAAAGGTCAGTCCTTCTCACAACGTTCTCCTTGAATCTCCAAGTGAATTCAATTAGAATTCCACAGGACGTACTATATACATAATATGCAATGACAACGGCCATTATGCCATGTTTTTAACCAGTATTTAACCAAGTAGGTCCAACCGAGAACGAGTTCTCTCTCATGGTCCCCTCGGGAGAAGAGGCTGATGCTTAAGGTGTGTGTCAGCTCACGGATATTGCTTAGCGTGTGCATTGAAGTTTTTCGAGTTTAACTTCGGGAGCCTGTTTGGAGCTGTGGGTTTCTAAGCATTCAGGGGTTGCTGTTGTTTCTTCCACGGTGGTCAAGCTCATTTCTTTCTGATGGCGAAGGGAAGCTGAGGTCTACCGTTCAGCACAAAAGCTCCATTGAGAGTGATGACATCACGGAGGCTACCGCAACGAGCATTTAACAGATTATTATTCTTACACAGCTTTACGCTTTATTACACTGGGAGAGGGAGAGGGGAGAAGGGAGGAAAACTGAGTCAGAAGGGAAAGAGTGAGTCTCCAAGTTCCCAGGAGGAAGAAAAAGAGACAGAGTGAAAGAGGGACAGTGGAGAGAGAAAATGCTCAAACATGGAGGACAAAGTAGTTCTCTGGGTGGAAGCCAGATTTCCACCTATTTAGGCCTGCTGTAAAACTGCTTGACTCCCACTCAGATGCTGACCTAAAAAATACACTCATACACTCACCTCACACACTCACAACTGGAAAAAAAAGGATGCTGCCAAACAGAGAAGGTGACTAGATGGTTTGGAATGGGCCTCTGCTGCCTCCTACAACACTGTGTTTAATGCATTGCACTTTAGGTTTAGGCTAGAATGTGCTACTGTAGTACCGCTACAGACTACAGATAATACAAACATTACACACACAAAACACATTGTTATTGATCTTTTTCGGCATCCTATTTGATTCGTTCTATCTGTGTGTTTGTGTGTGTGTGCTTCCACTTTCGTGTCTGTGTGTGTTTGTGTCTGGGCGTGAGTGCACTTGTGTGTCTGTGTGTGTGTGTGTGTGTGTGTGTGTGTGTCTTACAGGCTCCCCATTGGCACCAGCTGATCCTTCTCTCCCCTGCTCTCCTCTAGGGCCTGGCTCCCCCTGGCAAGGAAAATGATGAGTAAGTAAATATAGCAATGGCTGCCTTTACAAAGTCCAAAAGCTTGACAATAGGCGACTGGGGAAACTCTGAAGACCGTCCACAGTAAATCAAATCACGCCAAAGATATTAATTATGGTAAAGTTCTATTCCAGGGTTTCCACATTCAGTTCCCTTCAAAAAATCCAGAGATGGACTCTCTACTTGAATACAAAGCCACCCTTCCTCCTCGACCTCCTCCTTCATCATATCATCGATCATCCTCCTCGTCCTCACCACTTACCAGATCTCCTCGTGGGCCTCTGTTACCGCGGGAACCTTGCTCTCCCTTCTCTCCTGCTATTCCCTTTAAACGATAAAGGAAGGATGTTAGAGGAACGTAAACGCAACCCGATTACACACGCGCTCGCGTAAAGGGTGTACGGGAGGGTGCTTACTCTATCGCCGCGTGGCCCGTCCGGTCCGGCAGCGCCCTGAAACGCAAACAAGTCACGTCAGAAACAAAGGTCACGACCCCACCATCCCCATCTCTTGAGTTTCACCCAGGATGCGTATCTATGACAACTCCAAGCCGGTGTGTGTTTATTCGACGGCCCCGTCCCACCACTCACGTCGTCGCCCCGCTCTCCTTTGTCCCCATTGGCTCCGCGAGGTCCCACTTCACCCTATCAGAGAACAGCATCAACACAAGGGTCATTCACACACTACCTCGCTCCACCGATCACCTCTCACGTATTGCTTGGCCTTCATCTGTCTTGTCTGGTGGTCGGGGTCGGGGTGGGGGGTGCTGTACCTTTGGTCCTAAGGGGCCGTAGTTTCCAGGTTTTCCAGGGCCTCCGTCTTTTCCGGGATCCCCCTGGAGCAGAGAGCACCCGGCGTTAACGGTGGAATCACAATATATGTTTAGTTTAGTTCATGTGTGTACGTGTATATGAAATAGACAAAGTGCTAAAAAGTGAGAGCAACAACAGAGACTAGGGGGAGGAGAGAGCTTCATGCTGAACAGAGCGTTTATGAATGAACTTACTCTGCCTCCTTTAGCTCCATAAGGACCCGGGTCTCCCTTAGCGCCGGACTCCCCTTGTAAGCCCTGAAAAAACAGAGAGACCATATTAACCGCCAGAACATACACAGCTGACCCAAAAAAACACTTCAAGGCCTGCAACGTCGGGGCGCGTGAGTAAGCGTCTGTCATGCATCTGTCTTCACGCACTTGCGATTTGCGCTCAGAAAAAACGCACGCGCACCAGGGTGTGTGTGCACATATATTTACAGTACGAGTGTATCGTCTCATTCAAACAACGTGCCAGCGGAGAATGTAAACGCGGTGATGAAAGAGCTTGGTCCCCCTGCTGCCACAAAGGCCCCGCCGCACGGAGGCCGCCAGGGCTCCCTTCCCGCTAGTGATTCATCTGTAAACAAAGGGTTG
>JAPMUY010000290.1:0-37500 GCA_026901105.3 Galaxias olidus | reverse complement strand
TTCTGCCTGTAGCTGTGGTCCGTGGCGATCACAGACAGCCTGGCTTCCTATGTGGGGGAAGAACGTACGTTGAGGGTACACCAACGTGAACTGGACTAGAACGGGAACCTGAAACATTCTAACTGTTTGGCCGTGAAAAAGTTGGAATGAACCTTTACATGCATTGATTCAAATAACTTTTCTTCAACGGGATACGGTACTGCTGAATGCTGATCCTGATGAGATCTTCTGCGATCTCCTTGAAACTGCTATGTCAGATTTGTTGGATTTCTTTGTGGAAACAATCGAACTCATCGAGTGTGTTGCTCAAAAGTGTCTTGCATTCTTGGCTTGAAAAAAGATGCGTAACAATATGATTCACACACAGTGGGCTGGTATGGACGTTAGGCCACGCAACCATTAGCCAGAAGTAACTGGTTCAAACAAAGCTAATCAACACTGAATTCTATCTTTATTCTGGGACACAGTAGGCTGTCCTTCTAACCTAAACAAAATATGTATTCATATCTCAGGAGGGAAGGGTAGCTAAAATAAAAATGGTAATTAACCCTGCATCGACAAGATGATAGACCAGATTTGTGTGTGTGTTTCACATACACAAACCGTTAGCAATTAAGGTAAAAATATAATAATGTTGATGATAGAGTGTTTGTGTCTCTCTCTCAGCTCTCTCTCTCTGTGTGTGTGTGTGTGTGTGTGTGTGTGTGTGTGTGTGTGTGTGTGCACGCGCGTGCATAATACCTCCTGGTCAGGTGAGATGGCGACAGCGAACACTTTAACCCCGTGTTGCTTGGCTTCGTTAGCGGCCTCCTGCACACCGCCACACGGCTCCTTGTAGCCAGTGATGGGATGTCCATCCGTCACCACCACAATGTACTTGTTTTCATGGTAGTGGGTGCCACTGGAGAAAGACAGGCACACACTCAGACAAACTGGCTACCCCTCGTACCATTACCCCCGCGGCCATTTTGAATGTCTTCTAGGGTGTGAGTGAGTGAGAGCGGATGTTTTTGTGTTTCACCCGACGAGCAGCTCGGCCAGGCCTCTCTTGATGGCACAGTCGGTGTACGTGCCCTTGCCGATGTATTTGATGGCGTCTATGTCATTTTTCAGGTCCTGACGTTCCGTGTTCATGTCACTGAGCTCGCGCACCAGGATGATGTCGTCGCTGTAGTGCAGCGCTCCTGAGTTCCACGTCAGGTAGCGGTCACATGGGTGGCGCCTGAATCCCCGGAATTCCCAAAAGAATAATGTGTTTAACATTAATAACAGGCATTCAGAAGTCATAAGAACGGTTGTGTAGTTATTAACAGACCTGTAGTCGATCTGCATAGGGGGCAGCTATAGAATGTTTGAATAAACACTTCTTATACACAGTACCAGTCCAAAGTTTGGACACACTTTCCCATTAAAGTGAATGGCAAAGTGTGTCCAAACGTTTGAGTGGTACTGCAGTTCTTAGATGCATTGATGAACCTCCAGTGATAGTGTTCTGGTGTCAATGCCTTACATGTCTTTGAGCTCATCGATGAAGCGCTTGGTGAAGTCTCTGATCTGGTTAATGTAGTACTCTGGAGGTTTGGATCTGAGCGCAACACTCTCCGATGTATCCAGCACAAAGAACAGATCCACTGGACACTCTACAAAAAAAGGACAGAAAAGGCACAAATTAAAATATGTTACGGCAATGAATCTTGTCCAAAAGGGTTAACGATATCCAATCAATCAAAACTGATCTAAGGAGCTTATTCTGTTCTGTTCATCCTTATGTCAGCATAGCCATCCACTTGTCCTCAGTACAATACATCAATCGTCCAGCAACCCAGCATGATGAGCTAGTACAGTATGGGACCCATACACTATAGATACTTATCAACTTCCTGTTTTGGAAGCCCAGTGGCCTTAAGACAGAATCTATCTTAACTCCTGAGTGCAAAGCCGGAGAACGTTTATCATGTTTGTCTTTGTGCTGTCTGTAAAATATGTGTTTTAAAAGGGATGTTGTATTTTTTGTGTTTTTTTGCTAAACAAATCAAGTAAACCTGAACCTGAACGTGATGGACAGATGATAGAAAAAAAAAAACGTTTTTAAAGTAGGCAACAAAGGAGTAGGAGTGATTCTAGTTCAGACTCCAGACAAGGCCTATGCTCAGTCGAACCATTTGAACAGAGGTGTGGATCCAAGATGGCTGTCTCCATCCTCTTAACAATATCTGTCACTCATTAGCATGAAAAAGCAGCAAATATGAAGGCCTGTGTTGTAAACACTCACACATGATTTAGCAAAGATATAGCCTTCTCATATTCAAGTACATTATACCCATATCTTAGAACAGAAATGTTAAAGCAAATAATATTCACTGTTACTTGCCATATTGCACTGAAGCAGATAAGCAAGGAGCCATCTCATAAGGGGCATGCATTGACAATATTGAAATCAACTAAAAACATAAAACATAACATGACAAACATAGAAAATACGTTTATTTTTGTCTAATAATATGATTTGAGTCTTGCAAACGATATTTTAGACTGCAATCAGCATGCTTTTTTCATAAACAATAAATGATACATGATAAGTTGGATGCGCTAATAATAAGCAGCATATAATTGTATCTTTCACCACAAACTCACCCGCAAACTTGGGTCTTAGGACCTGCGCTTGCGCTCCAGCCCATAGTGCCCCGACGCACATTAGCGCAAAGAGAACTCCTTGAGTTCCCATGGTGGAACTCGCAAAAAAACCAATAAAACAAAGACCCAACCAACACCGAACCACTCCAATCCAAACCAAACTTTTCTAACTAACTTCCACGAACTTTAGGCGATCCAGTGCTTCCTAACCGTTACGTCCACAGGGAAACCAGGCGCGCGCAACAGAGTACCGGATAACCAGATAGCCTTGGTTGAGGAGGAGGCGGAGTTCACGCGCTTTACAAAAGCAGGAGCGCGCACTGAGGAAAAAAGTTTGGCCAATGCAGATTAATGCTGAAGTATAAACATATGTGAAAAAAAATGTGTTCCTTATATACTCTAAAGTTGATCATTGTTTCTAAGTTACTGATTAATACTTTTTGTTGGTATTGAAGAACATTCCTTTCCAGATTACAATAGACACTAATACCATGGGATATACAGTGTACTCTCTTTATTATGGCTCTGTCACTCACAAAATGACTATATTTCATGGTTTTTTATGAAACAACAGTAGTCATGAACCCAATTTAACAGATACTTAAGTCATTGTGGATATTTTCGTTGACGTTTTCAGCAATGAGCTACAATGAAGAACAGATTAGAAGCATCCTGCAGTTTTCAGTCATCACATTTCTTTCTTTTAACAAATGTCTATCTCATTTCCAGAGGGAGCGGGGAAAGACATCCCTCACATCTGGTACACTTCACTGTCCAGACTTGACCTGGACATAAAAGTGGGAAAGATGAGAACGGGAATGGTGCAGGCAGCTCTCCAAAGAGAGACAGTGCCATCACATGGTGCAAAGAAACAGAATTTTGTGGACAGAACATTTTGGGGGTGGAAATAGATCTGTGAGGCAGGAGAAACAATATTGGGGAGGTGAGGGATACAAAGTCCACTTTATATGTCAATGAATGAATCACGGTTGCTATGTATGCTTGACTCTGTGTGTGTGCCATCATGGTGAGACTGCAGGAACAGTCTGCACAGAAGGGCTGGCCTGAACCTCAGAGTTTCCACTGAGATCACTGTTTTAGAGAGAAAATGTTTTAGAGTGTGGGGATGCAAAGAACGAGGGAAGATGGGTGAATGAGGAGGAGGAGAGAACGGATGGGAGGCATAGGGAGGGGGGGGGGATGGAGAGGAAGGAATGGAGGGATGAGTCACATATGGTAATAATCTCTGTTTATTAGTAAACTCTCATAGTAAATCCACTGGATTTCTGGCAGCTGTGATAGTTGGTACAATGCTCTCTGATGTGTTTACTAACGGACTAAAATGTTGAAACCTCCTATACGATAGTTATTGTAACTGTTTACAGCATGTACATCTATGTTGTGCTAAAACCTGGGTTAATCTTCCTTTCTCTGTAATTGCACAGCAACGGCAGTAAAGTTAAAGGTAAAGTATGTTTTGGAGAGCTGTCAGGCTGTAGTTTCAGACGAATTTCCAAGGAAATCAGTCTTTCTGTAGAAGCAGTTGAGCGAAAGCACATGTTCTTGCAGACATTCATCTTGGTGAATTTCGTATCTTAATTGGCAGAGCATAATACTTTAGAAATTGTACTTTGAGTGGATTAATAGTCGTTACCAAGGGCACACTGATCAAAAGGAAAGAGTCAGCCATTTCAATGGAAATCACTGTTCTCCTGTTCAAGCAAAGCAGTGAAGCCAAACAGATGGTATAGATTAGTGCACAGCCCTGTGTTATACTATGCTACAATACGACTCACAGACCCATTTGTCTACGAGGTACCAGTTGTAATTTCAGAAAGCGTAACAGTGGGTGAGGGGTTGGTCACGATTGGGACATTTTCTAATACTGAGCCTGTATTCTCAAGGTGCCTATGTAAACACATGTTTTGATCTTCATGTGAGCTTGTCAAAACAGAAGGAAACAGTTTCAAGTCTAATCAAGACTCCAAACATTGACATCTAAACAACAGCTAATTACAGGAAACTGAAAAGATGAACTTCCCGTCTGTAAAAGCCCTTGTCAATCTCAAATGTTTTGCCCTTTTAAAACAGGATGTAGAAGAAAGATCCTCCATTAAAATGGTGCACTTTATGGAAAAAAATTAGCAAAAATGTCAGAAGATAAGACGAGCAACCTTTTCTCTCAGGCCATTCCCTCCGTGCCACACCCCTTTGGCCAAGTATTGTAGTTCCGTTGTTCAACGTAAAAGCAGAGCAATGAGTAGCAACATAGCGCCATCTTGTGGCCACCATTCTGTTCAATAGGAAAAAATGATGGACCAGTTAGAAAGAGAGCAAAAGGGGAAATGAACTGACTCTTTCTCTCTATAACTATAGAAAATAAAACAAAAAATACACCAAAGTAATTCAATATTCCAAAAGGTTTGCGTTTATTTTGCAAACCATAGAGGGGGTGAAAAAACACCTGCCAGTCATGCTGCAAGTTATAGTATTTTAACATTACATTGTTGAGATCCACATTGTTTTGTTTTTTTAGACATCTTTTTTTTACCTTCCAAAAATATATTTTTTTTCCTCAAAGCTCTTTAACCATAATATCCATTACTAGTAGTAGCAAAAATAACAATAAACACAGGTTGCCAATTTACAAATATTAAATTTACTTAGCCCTGACAAAAACCTTAAATCCAGACACATGATCTTATATGATATCTAATTTTCCTTTGGGCCTAACGGCCAACATAATAAAGAATTTCATCAAACTAAATGTCTTTATCAAAAGAAAAGAAGGAACATCTAATTGATCATAGTAAATGTTCTTAACACACCCACTGATCCTTCATAGATCTTACGTTCAAAATTGCCTTGCCCTAAGAGTGGCTTTTCAAGTGCCGTCTCAGATGGTTGATACAAGTGTAAGTCTTGGGGCAGAGCTGACAATGGTAGGGCCTAACCCCGGAGTGGTTTAACATGTGCTGCTTCAACACGCTTCCATCAGAGAAGCCCTTCCCGCACTCCGAGCAGATGTACGGCCGCTCCCCGGTGTGAACGCGCATGTGGACCGTCACTTTGTGCGCCATGGTGAACCCTTTGCCGCACACGGTGCACTTGAACGGCCTCTCCCCCGTGTGGGTGAGCCTGTGGGTGCGCATGGCCCCCGTCTGGGAGAACGCCTTCCCGCAGTCCGGGCAGACGTGGGGCTTCTCCCCCGTGTGAACCCGGGTGTGACTCCTCAGGCCGCCCGCCGTGGAGAAGCACTGGGAGCACAGGGTGCACTGGTAGGGCCGCTCCCCCGTGTGCGTGCGCATGTGCTGCTTCAGGTCATAGCGGTTTCGGAAACCTCGGCCACACACCAGGCAGTCCTCGGGCCGGTCGTCGTTGTGCCGCTGTTCGTGGTTCGACAGGCACTTCTCCGACAGGAAGCTCTTGCCGCACTCCTGGCACTGGTAGGGTTTCTCGTGATCGACTCGCTGGTGGTACTTCAACTCGCTGATTCCGGGAAAGGTCTCCTCGCAGTACCGGCAGCGGAACCGGTGGTTCTGGCTGTAAGGCAGCTGATGTTCGCTCATCTGGTGGTTCCTCAGCAGGTGGGCCATCTTGAAGGTCTTGCTGCAGTGTGAACACTCGTACTTTTGGGTCATTTGGGCGCACTGATGCCTCACCCTATCGTGCACCGATCGGAACTGGCATCCGCACTTGGTGCAAATGTACGCCGCGTTCTTACACTTCCTCTTCCTGTGGGCGGACAGGTGAGTCTCAGTCCGGAAGGCCTTTCCGCACTGAGAACATTTGTAAGGCTTCACCCCCGTGTGGAACCTTTGGTGCTCCAGAAACTCAAACCTGTACTTGAAGCAGCGACCGCACTGGGGGCAGGTGTGGATGATACGGCTGCGTGGGTAGGCCGGCTTAGCGGTGGCCTTCCTGGAGGAGGCAGAGAACTTCCCAGAGGCGGAGACGCCCCTGTGAGCCGGTCCCCCTCTCTTGTGTTTCCCCTGGACGCTCCCCGTTTCCCCGGCCTGCTCGTGGCGCTGCTCGTGCTTTTTCAGACACTTGGTGGAGATGAAGCTCTTGCCACACTGTTGACACTGATACGGTTTCTCGTGGTCCACCTGCTGGTGGTACTTCAGCTCGCCGATCCCTGGGAAGCCCTCCCCGCAATGGCTGCACTTAAACAGGCGGCTCTGGGCGTGAATTAGCATGTGCTCCTTCAGGCTGTTCGACCGTTGGAAGCTCTTCCCGCAGTGTGCACACTCGTACTTACGGACCCCCTTCGGGCAATGGTGTCGAAACTTCTCCAGAGAGGTGGGAAAACTGTTGCCGCATTTGATGCAGAGGTAGGCGGCGTTCTTGCATCGTCGCAGCCTGTGGCCGGCCAGGAGAGTGGCTGTCCTGAAGGCCCGGCCGCACTCGGAGCAGTTAAAAGGCTGCTGACCGGTGTGAACTCTCTGGTGCTCCAGGAGGACGGAGCGATGCTTGAAACTCCGGCCGCACTCCGGGCACGCGTGCGTGACCTCCCTGCGTCGGGGGGACACTGCCTCCCCGTCTTTAGGGGAAGAGGGAAAGTCGGCTGAGGTGGAAGGTACTTGGGAGTTGGTCGACAGTTCTTCGTCGAACATCACAATCTCCGGAACGTCATTGTCATCCCCGCAGGTGCTCTGGTCGGCTGAAATCGCCACTTCCAGTGAAGGAGGAAGAGATAAAGAAGGGACGAGCAGATCCTCCGATTGGAAAGGAGCTGCATAGGTAAACGAACGGGGGCAGGGTTAATACCATGTTTTCAATCTGACAACTACAAAATAAAGTGTGAACTACTGAGCATGTGGGGGGCATTTAACAGCAGGTTTGAAAAAGAGCAGCTCACCATTCTTGGACAATTTTCCATGGCACTGTTTGCTCTGGAGCAGGAATTTAAGGTCATCGCCATTTGAGACGCACTGCATGTACTCCTCTATGACAGATGGGGCAGCACTGATCCACAACGCAGTCTTACCCACAGATTAGGGAAAAGAAAAGCACATTTAATTAGGCTAACTGTTTTCATGAAGTCACAAATGTATGACTCATAAAGTCAAGAAGAGGGACTGATATTTTATACATCATATAAATGAAAACCGGTTTTTATGGAGGGAAAAACACAATCAGAGGAAGTGCATTGTTTGAGCAATTGAAAAAATGCTAAACTTTAGCAGCTAAAGCTAGGGCAAAATGGGGCATTTTCATAGAATGGAACCTGGATGTCTGTACCTGTTTGAAGTCTGGCACTGGCAGCAGTTCTTCCAGCCTAGAGAAGAACTCGCAGACTAAAGTCTCCAGTGCAGTGTCAAAGTCAGGACCATACTCCACGGGAAACACATTCTGTCAGACACAGGACAAAGAAACATTGTTTACACATTCATAGCTTATCAAGTTCCAGTGGGCCAGGCAAAATCTATGTATTGTAAAAGGAATAAAAAATTTTTTTTGCTGCCTACATGATAAAATGTAACACGATGACATTTGTACAGACACAAACAGTTCATAAGGTAATCGTGTTGACAAAGTTGTGGTTATATCATATGAAATCCATCTACACTCCATAAATAATAACAAAATTAAATGTATATGTATTATTAATTGAGACAGATCAGGGCATACATTTAAAACAGATAAAAACGGTTATCCAGCAAGTGTTTGATGATTAACTGCCAAAGAAATAATATAGATAAGGGTTCAAAGTGCAACAAAAAGGATTTGGGAAGAAAGCGCAGGAGATGGTGGAACAAGTGGGACAGCAAAACAATATAGGCTCATTCAAATTGAGCATTCTCCATTGGACCCAAATGCAGACATGTTGAAAATGATTTTTGTTGCGTCTTACCTTGAGGAAATGTTCCCTTCCATCCGTGTCTTCGATTAGCCCTTGTACCAACTTCATAAAGTTGGCCTCCGGAGCTTCAATGACAGCATCAATCTATATATAAATGAAAAAACACAAGGCAGACATAAACTGTATTCTACAAAATAATAAAGAAAGGTAAACGTACTGAACCATATCACTCACCTCTTCAATACAAGATGATCTGATCCTGTCAAGGTGGGTCTCAACAGCTTTAAGATCTTCAGGGTGTTCAGAGCGCAACAACTCCAGAGTTGTCTAAAATTGGTTTGAATCAGAGTAATTCACTGCCAGAAGAGAACTGGTGTAACGTGATGCAGTACTTGCCATGACAAGGCCTTCCAGATGTATCGAATTTAAATTACAAAATGTAAATCAAATTTTCTTTTCGATTAAAATGCATTTCAAAACCCTTACCCTTGCTCTTAGTCCCAAAGACAGCAGTCGCCCCTCTCTTTTGCTCATAAGCTCTGGAACTGCATCTGTTACCATGGACACAAATTCCTCCAGCTTCCCATAATGCTTTATGTTCCTTTGACGGACTACTTCCCACATCACCGCTGACATCAGACGCAGCGGTGGAACCAGGAGTCCCAAAGATGACAAAGGAACATTGGATTCTGTGCAGACATAAAAAAAAAAAGTCAAAACCAGATAACTCCAGGCCAAACAGCTTGACTACTGAAATACACTAGAGCAACCATGAAATCAGACATAGTATTGAAATGGGATTCACAAGGGTGTGTTACTTTCTTTGGTCTTTCTGAGATTATAAATTATTAAAAGGAAAGTTTTAGAAAAATGTGTTGAAGTGTGAACCAGAGTGAAAGACATTGAGAAAACTGGCAAAGGGGCTTTTGTTTTATGGCCTACTGCTGTTTAAACTGTGAATAACACACGGGATGGAGGAGTCAGCATTTAATACGTTTTAACTTGATTAATGTAATATAAAAAAAATTTGCAACAGGTTTCAGCAAATAGAAGAAGAAAATATTTGCTGACCAAACAAGAAGTCTTTGATAAGTGTACATATGCATGATTTTTTTCCAAAAATGATTGCCAACGCAGTGAGTTGTCACTTGTAAATATATATTTATATTTGCATTGCAGTAACTAAACCGAAGTGTTGCAATGCACCCCTTGTGTTGCCAAGTAGCTAGATGCAGGTATAGGGAAACGTTACCCTAACCGCGTTTGGTTTGGGCCAAGTGGCCAATAGCTGGGCTAACTCCATCAATATATGCCAGCTCAAAAAATATTTAGGGGCACCCCGGAAGCCTCGCAATTGGAGCTTAGTTATGCCGATTTTTTGTTGTAGTAAAATAACAACCAAATATGTGTTTTATTTCTAAATGATATTTCAGATATTTAGTCCACACCTGAATCCCGTAGCGTTAGCATTAACGTTAGCAATAACCTTCTTTCGCTCCAGGGATTAGTCTGGGCCTGTTTTGAAGGCACCTTGCTAGCTAGGTAGGCTAGGCTAACAGACTAATCAGACAAATACGAAACCCAATACTTACCAATGTCATTCATACTAGAGCCTTTTGTTGTTTGAGTTAAAGAATAAGTACTTTACAGTTATTACAAACACTGAAATAGCACATTTTCTAGACTAACTGGTTGGCTATGGTAGATGGGACTTCAGGCGCCAACTTCTTCCTGAAACATGTTGTTCCGTCGCAGCTGTGGCGCTGGTTTTTGGTTTAAGGGCGCGTAATTTGTTCTGAAGCACAGCCCGGGTTAGAGGAGTTAAACCCTACTCAATAAAATAGTCGTGATACTACTAGATAACAAATTAAACACTATTCATCACCTGCATGATTTAGACATTGCTCGTAAATGATAGGCCTCATGATATTGTCTTATGTAATATAATTTGTATTTGTCTCGTTGCAAGCAAGTATATAAAAACATTATATTGTTGGAAAACCAGGACATGATAGAACAAGCCAACGATACTATTTGTATTAGATCGGATTCAAAAGGTTCTTGGCAAGACAGTAGACTACACTGCAAAAATTGGCAACTTATTCTGGGTCAGTTTTCTTTCTTCCAAAATAAAGGTAGGCTACTACAGATGCACCATCACTCCATTTAGCAACCAAATATCTAAATTGTTGAATTCCATATTACCCATGGCTGCAGTTTTTGCACTTTCTATAAAAAAAATAAGTTTTAGAAGTAAATTGCAAGCTTGTATGATTTATTGAAGTATAGCATAGACAACCAAATCATTTCCAAGAATGAACTATGCCCAAGCTTTACTTCAGAACCTCATCATGAATCCAGACCACACAGTTGGAAAATCAAAGAAAAAAAAACCTGTTTGTGCCACCATCTTGACAAATCGATATTGGCCACATTGTCATGTTAGATTGGTAACATACCATGGATAATGTATGGCTATCCTCTGCATGGTTGGCTATTTTGTGATCAATTTATGTGAGAAGAAGAATGAGTTTTTAAGTGTCTCTTGAGGTGGTTTAGGCGGGTGTAAGTCTTGGAGCACATATTACAAGGGTACGGTCTCACCCCTGAGTGGTTAAGTGTGTGTTTTCTTAATTCACTTCCACGTGAAAAACCTTTCCCACACTCCGAGCAAACGTACGGCCGTTCCCCAGTATGCACACGCATGTGAAGAGTGACTTTACTTGCCATGGTGAAACCTTTACCGCAGACACTGCATTTGTGTGGTCTTTCCCCTGTATGGGTGCGTCTGTGGATCTGTAGTTCGCCTGCTGAAACAAACGCTTTGCCACAGTCAGAGCAAAGATAAGGCTTTTCACCCGTATGAGTCCTTATATGGATTTTTAAATTTCCTGACACAGAGAAGCGTTTCCCACAATATGTGCACTGGAACGGCCGCTCGCCCGTGTGACTACGCATGTGAAGGTTCAGATCGTACTTGTTTTTAAACCCCTTTCCACAGCGGCTACACATCTGTGTCCTCTGCTGGTTGTGCCGTAGTTCGTGTGCCGCTAGACAGGCCGTGGAACTGAAGAACTTCCCACACTGGTTGCACTGATTGGCTTGCTCCGCTGGGTGAATCTTCTGGTGGGCTCTCAGCTCACTCATACTGGGGTAGGCCTCTCCACACTGTCTGCACTTGAAAATCCGATCCTGGGTGTGAGTAAGCTGGTGCTTCCCCAACAAATACAACTTTTTAAAACTCTTGCCGCACTGCAGACAGTCAAACTTTTGGGCGGGTTGTGAACACTGATGTTTAAACTTTTCACGCATTGACCCGAAACTGTTACCGCATTTGATGCAAATGTATGCGGCTTTTGTGCACTGTGTTCTCCTGTGAGTGGACATGTCCGATGTCCTTCTGAAGGCTTTTCCACACTGGGAACACTTATATGGGCTCTCTCCGGTGTGCAGCCTCATGTGTTCAAGAAGTTCATAACGATAGATAAAGCATCGGTCACACTGGGTGCACTTGTGGGCGACTCTCCTCCGTGGTGGGACGATGATGCTGGCGTTGGAGGACGTGGGACAGTTAGATGAAGACGAGGGAGGCCGGGAGCTGCCTGCGGATACGCCTGGGAGCAGCACAGAATGAGGAGGGCCGTCACTCTTAATCGGCTCCTCTCCTGTCATAGGACACTGGACAGAGTTATCTTCATCTCCAGAACTGCCTGGCAACGTACTGGGGTTGACGGCTGCTGGGCTTTCAAAGTCATAGCAGGCTTCGGACTCACTGTCGTATGTGTCATGGTTGGATGTACTTTCCTTTTCTATTGAAGGATTAAGGGATAGGGCATTGAAGAGACATAGCTCTGAGGGGCAGGGAACTGTTAAGGGAAAAACAAAAGAGGACAAGTTGGTGGAATCTATAAAAACTATGTCAGGACAAATGTTGGTTGGGTAAATGTATTGTCAATTAAAACAGGAGTAATTAGCAGAACTTAAAATCTACTTAATACAATGTTGAATGTCTCAGTGAAAAAAACAACTGGTTTTTAGTGAGACCTACCACTTTTTGACAACATCCCGTGGCATTGTTTGCTCTGGAGTAGTAGTCTGATGTCATCTGGTTTGGACACATGCTGAATATACTCTTCCGGGACAGATGGAGTGGCGCTGATCCACAAGGCAGTCTTTATAACAATTCATAAAATCAGCTCCAAAGGCAGTATGCCACTTTACGATATGATATTACAATATATTGGTAAAAGATGAAGCACAATAAGTTACCCTGATGGAACTAAACGTATAAACGTTCAGATAAACAGATAATGTGCAGTGTGTTGGGTGGGAACTATGCATGCGCGTAGCATAGACTTATATTATTTTCAGGGATGTCTCAGTAGGGTTGTACCTGTTTGAAGTCTGGTACTGGCAGCAGCTCTTCCAGTCTAGTGAAAAACTCTAGAACCAGAGTATCCAGCGCCACATCAAAGTCAGGCCCATATTTCACCGGACACAGGTTCTAGACAAATAAACCCGGGTGGTCATGCTTTGGTCTACATAATTTACAGGAAAAGATAGCTTTGGCAATAATCTTTAAATGATTAATAATACATGATCAAAATAAGTGTTGAGGTTCCACAGCAAATAGATGTCCGCAGTGCAATACCTTGAGGAAGCAGTCCCTCCTTTCTGGTTCTTCAAGTAGACTCTGAACGAGCCTCACAAAGTTAGCCTCAAGTGCTTCACTTCCTGTATCAGCCTGTTGCAAAAAGATATTCAGATCTTACAAGTTTAATTCAATGCAAATCAATGTCACACTGTAACAATGTGGGTTACCTGTTTTGAACACAAAGGTTGGAGTTTGTCCAGATGACTTTTAACTGACAGGAGGTCATCAGGGTGTTCAGAGGTTAAGAGCTGTAGAGTTATCTGTAAAATATTGACAACACGATGAAGTACGTCCTATGTGTGCAACCTGTTCTAGCAACCTAGAATTAATTAACCATCTTACCTTTGCTCGTAGCCCCAGAGTTAAAAGTCTCATCTTTCTGTTAGTCAAGAGCTCTGGGATTGCCTCAGTTACCATGGACACGAATTCTTCCACTTTCCCATAGTGCTTTATGTTCCTCAGACGAACCACTTCCCACATCACTGCTGACATCAGACGGAGGGGTGGTACAATAAGCCCCAAAGATGACAGGGGGAAGGGGGATTCTGTGCCAAAAGAAGAAGAAAAAAATGGGGAAATGTAGTGTTTATACTCACTTTCCCTTTTGTTTTAAACAGACCATGAACGATTACATGAACACACCTGAAAGACCCATTTCCAATTGCATTATTAGTCTTTCTTCATATAGGATGGCAGCTGAGTTACATGAACGTTTCTTAATGTTTGTTGACACGCCGGCAAAAGGTCAAGGTTTGCAATCAGTTAAGAAGCCTTTTCCTACCTTTGGCTTTTTTTGCTCTAGAAAAACAATTTTATTGAGAGTGGTAAACACTACCACAACCCCTTTCAAAACTTGTCGTGGGGCCCCTTAATCCATAGTAAGGAAAGTCTTACTACAATGAGTCAGTTTGTGGCTAAATTTAAATGACGTTTCTGTAATAATTGGCTTATTCCACAAACTTTCATCCTAAATTTAATCAAACACTTAATACAAAGTTACGGATCTGTTGAACGAATGATTAAATGTTTGCAGTTTGGATTTGAAAAGAAAATGATTTAACTAAACAATCATTCCATGTTTTCTAACAACGGCCGTTGTTGCAATACTGGGTAAATAAAATAGTAGGTAAACGTTAGCTAAGGTTAGCTGACACGGCTAGCAAGCTAGCAAACATTATCTTGCAAGCAAAAATGTGGGCAGCTAACGTTAGTTGAAAACAAAACTATAGTATTAATACATACCCATTTTTTCCAATAGACGAACCTGCTGTTCAATTTAGGGAAATAAGAAGACAAACTACCACTTTGTTGCTAGTTTATTATTTGCAGGGGGAAAACTACTATGCGTATGGTAGCTAGTAACAAATGAAAACAAAACTCAAATGGACTTCTTTGCCCATCTACCCGTAGGACCAACCCTAAACACTTCCGGAGTAACGCAAGATTAGTAAAATAAAATTCTCCAGGTGGTACAGTTTCTTCCATAGATATACATATACTGTATATGTGTATGTAGATGTATAGTTTCTTCAGGCCAGAGCCATATAGAGGGGTCTATATGGTCTATGTAGAGTCTATATGGCTCTGCTTCAGGCCAGAGAAAATAAAGACTTTTATGAAGGTCATGAAAGTGCCATAAACCGATTAACAAAATAAGAAGAAAATGTGTTTAAAATTTTAAAAGAAGCATAAGTATTCTTTTATATTATCTTATAATATTTATTATTTACAATTATTATTATTTTTAGTTTTATCATAATACTTTTGTGATATATTGATTGGAAACTTTGTGAAGAAAAAAAACAGTTTTTTTCTTTTAACTGTAGACACATCGAAGTATATAGCGCGAGAATGCTCCAGGTGGTGGCAGTCTACTTCCAAGGTTCAAAAGTCGATTTTAAAGGGAATCTTTACAAGAAGTAATTAGATAGCATTTCACTTTACCATCTGGGTTGTGTTTGCCCACCATCGCTAAGTAAATCCCTTTACACCAACTCAAGCGATGTTTCTATCTCCCGCTCCTCTCTCACTTATTCCAATTTGCCTGTTGTTGCAGGCTTTAGTGCATGGTGACACAAGGCCTTAGTGTGAGTATAAAAACACAATGTTCTCTCTTCTGTTTCTAATGTTCAGGCATCTTAGAAAAATCGACCTTGGTGCCCGTTTCTCTCTGATGTATGTTGAAGTCGACAACTTGTATCAAAAACCCATAAAACCCTATAATAATAAAAGATTTGTTAGTAATATTTAGGTGTTTTATGGAGATCGTAAACCAATGGTACTTTAATGTGACTCTTACCTTTACAGTACAAAGACACAGTTCAGACGATGGAAATGAAAATCTATCAATTATAATCTAGAATAGCAATGTAATAGTAGATTAGGCTTTCTAATGGGGGTAGCATATCTTATTCTCTTTTTTCTCTGTCAGCATACCCAAAACACAAATTTTTTAAAGGACTATTAGACAATACAGTACATTAACATTTTTAAAGGATTTGCAATATAAGTCACGTGAGAGGAGTACATCCATTTAGCATATATGCTTGTCTTTCCTGATTGTATATAGAGGGTGAGTTTTTAATGATATAAAATTCCCCTTTTGGTGGGACGAGCTTAATGGTGTCAGAGTGACTCTGCAGCTTAACCCGGCTTCTCTCTACTTACCGCTTGTCTTGGGCCAAGAGACTGAGTTCAGCATTCATTCAATGTATTTGCTGCAGGACAGTTTCTATTTGAGGCAAGATATGCCAGTGTTTTTTTGTGTAGGTGGTGTAGTATAGGTTTATGGGTAGTGGGTAGTGGCTGCAAAAACAATATAATTGACAGTAAATAAACTACTTTAGTTGCATACCACAACATTCCACACAAAGCATATCTTGCCGCAAACAGAGACTGCCCTGTAATAAATAAATATATAACACAATGTATACAGCATAAGGCCTGACTTTGCCGTTAGATATGTCTTTGACAAGCTGTCCCAATCGTAGGGTCCCATGCCACAGACCACTCCGCCAAAAGAAAAACACACTAATGTCAACTTAATTGCTGTTTGAAGAATTCATCAGGACCTAGACCTCATCCATGTAACTTTAAGCAACAAAATGACTAATTAGATTCCAGTTATTATAAAATACAGAAAACAGAGCGTTAGGAAAAAAACAGTCATCAGACAGAATCCATTTCAAGAAAGCTTACCAACTTTGTTTGAATATTTAGGAGGGCTTGACTGCTGGTTTATGCTTTATCAGAAACTAAACAGCAAATTTTTTCAGGCTAAGGTCTTATGGAATATATAGATATACACAGCTCATTGTAATTACTTTTGTTCAAATAAATATGTCAACTCCAATGAAAATTAACTCAACATATTTACAGTTTTTCTGGGTAAGATATTTCCTTTAAATTAACACTGCATCTGAGTGTTTTCCCATGTGCTATTAAGTAATTAGAGAAAGTCCCTTTTTAATCTTCAAAAAAAATCTCTCTGATGAACCCTTAATCTCAACCACATGTCCAAACATTTTTATATTATATCAATTGCAAAGTCACTTTAATTCAAGGCATCTTTCTTTTTATCATGCAGAAAAACAAATCAAATTCAAAGCATGGAAGCATCTGTCTATAATGATGCTTGTTGAAAAAGTATGATGGAACATGTGTGTTTATGTGCGTGAGTGTATGTTTTGTTAAAAGTATAGTGAGAGTGTTGAAGGGGGAAAAGACAGTGCATATGTGTGTTAATGAGGGGGAAAGAGAGTGAGGGAAAAACGAGAAAGAGAGAGAAAGTGTTTGCTTGTGTGTGTATTTGTGTGTGTTCCTGCCTGTGTCTGTGAGTAAGTAATTAAAACAAGTGATTTTTTTTTACACACAGATTATCCTTCTATCCCAGCTGGTCAGAGTTGGATTTGACCACCCTGACTACCACAGAGGAAATCTCTTTGGGGCTAAATCCAAATTGGCTCCCTTGGCGATATTTTTTCCCCTGCACGAAGCTGTGGTAGAGCTTACAGGAGCATCTTGAAAATATCTTTTAAAAGAAAGCTAGACTAAATGTGTCATTATAAGGAGTTATAAAATCATACAGCCATAAACAAAAACAGTGACAGCCAATACTGTTTTAGATTATAGGTACATTTGTAAAGTCAGTGTTCCTCTCTAATGGCCATTCATTAATTTTACTCCCATAGTATTCTGAGTAAAGCATTTGGAATAATTATTGATAGCTTTATTATTCAAAATATTTAGCTGAGGTGTGCACACTACCATAAGTTTGGGATACGCATCTTCTTCTTTTGCTTAAAATGTGAGGCCTTTTACAATTCCATCCTTCTTGAATAAAACTATATATTGAAATAAATACATAACGTTTTTCTCTGTAAGTTTTCACATGCTCCTAGCAGAATATGTCTTGTTTCAGTAATAGTATGTTTTTATCACTAAGAGAATATTTTAAAAAAATTGCAGTACAAAAGGGCAACAAACTCATATCCATGGTACAAAAGGAGTGATTTGCATGCAGCGTTTCTGCTTTTCAGCCTCAGTAATTGAGTTAACAGTAGCCTAGCCATCCTGTCCAGTATTACGTTCATATGAGGACAGTGTTTTATGTTAACATGATAACTAGCATTTCATTGTAATTACAATGTAAAGCACTTTACAAATACAATTTATTATTATGATTATTATGATTATTATGACATAATAATCATAATAATAATAATAAACTATATTTGCTGCATCTTTCCCTTTCTACATTCTTTTCAGAATGTACACATTCCAATTTCATTGCTGGCGCTGCATATGATTTAAATCCAAGACCATATTTGTGAGGATAAAATCAGTGCAAATAAATACCCATATACATGGACAAAATGTTTTAATATCACTTGATATAGTGATCCATTAAATTATCATCATAAATGTTAAATGGACAAACAGTTTAGCAAGGAAATTATTCTCTTTTATATATAAAAAGTACTTTATGGTATACACATAATTTGACAACTGGCTATATTTCGTATGTCTGTCATAAGTGTCATTGAATTATCCTTAAATATAAATACATAAAAAACTAAGATCCAAATTAAAAAGTTTGTCGTGAACAACTCTAAGCTCTTTACGCAGATTATTACAAAAGAAACTTGTAGTGCATCCATCCTTTAATCCACTTCCATTAAATCAAATTAAGGGACTACAGGGGATTTTTAAGTGTGCAGAAGACAAACAAAATCAGGCACATAATGTTGTTACTGACACTATACACAGCCCTTCATCATGTTCAAACACATATTAGACTTGCACATGTTTAAATCGTTTGAAAAACCAATTTGATTATTTTTTCTAGTTTATTTTTAGTCAATGCAAAATATAAATGGTGCATTTCATATATGAAATATGTTTTCCCTTCAATAAGAAAAGATTATAAATACATTTTTGTTATCTTACACTAATCAGATGACATCAGACGTCTAGAAAATATCTGGAACAAATTGATATGGAGGTGGATGGTAATAGAAAGGACAATGAGACTTTAGCATTGGCAGGGGACTCTCAGTGAAATCTATCTCATTGAAAGTGCTTCCTGGTCTGTAAGCATCAGAGACACTTGTTAAAAGTCAATCTTAGCAATGCATTTCCTGGTATCCTCTTCTCATATATAAAAAGCCAAATTTTAAACCAAGAGTTCTCTGCACTAGACAAAAAAAACTTGCCTTTTCCATGTCTCAGAGAAAGGTCTCCTCATATGTCTCACACGAGGGGCTTGGATCTCCGATGGCTGAGCCTGGGGAGGAAGAGACGTCTACCTGAGAGAGGTCACAAGTCACGCCAGTCAAACTGTCATAGGAAGGAGGTAAAGTAGCCAACATGGCCTCTGTTATCTGTACAACCTCAGACGCTCCTGGCCCGAAATGTTTCTTCATCATGGATGCAATGAGGCCCTCGCTCTCCGGAGCGTTCTCCACACCCACCGCGTGCTGCCGGTGAATCTGTCTGTAAAGGTAGGAGGCCTGTTTCGTGTGCCGACGCACCAGGTGCCTCCTGTAACACCTCTGAATGATGGCGGCGGACACGTCCTCCTGTTTGCGACGCAGAGTGGAGGTGATGGGCTCGTGGGAGATCTTAGAGGGGTTGGCCATCATGAACTTTTCCTCCATCTGCTGCTTGAGAGCATCCATCTCGCCAGACTCGCCCAGGACTCGCTTAGTGAAGGCAAACAAAATGTCCAGGCAGTGGATCTTGTCCCCGGTGACCATGGGCAGGTCCATGCCGATCAGCTTGATCTTGTTGGGGTGGGGGATGCGCAGCGGTTCCGACAGCGTGTCGGCGAAATTGGAGAGCTTGGAGAACTCGATGAACTGGGTGGCCTCGGCGTCGAACTTCTCCCACACCTCGTAGAACATCTCAAAGTCGTCCTCGCTCAGCGGCTCCGTGCTCTCCTCCGTGGCCACGCTGAAGTTCTCCAGGATGATGGCTATGTACATATTTACCACAATGAGGAAGGAGATGATGATGTAGCTGACACAGAAAGCTATGGCCACCGAGGGGTTGCCACAGTTTCCCCTGGCGTTTGTGCCGGTGTTAACAAAGTTGACTTCACACTCCTCAGGGCTGTTAGCCATGATGGGACTCAACAGGTTGTCCCACCCAGCGGAGGTGCTGATCTGGAACAAACAGATCATGCTATTCCCAAAGGTCTCAAAGTTGAACATGTCGTCAATTCCATCTTGTTTTTTCACATAGGCAAAGTTTGCCATGCCAAAAATGGCATAGATGAACATGACTAGGAAAAGCAGGAGGCCAATGTTGAACAACGCTGGCATTGACATCATTAAGGCAAACAGTAAAGTCCTTATTCCTTTGGCTCCACGTATAAGTCGAAGTACACGTCCTATCCTTGCTAGCCTGATGACTCGAAAAAGGGTAGGAGATACAAAGTATTTTTCTATGAGGTCAGCCAGAACAATCCCTGAAAGGAAAAAAAAGCAAAATGAACAGAAACGTCTATAAGAATCATGTACATAGATTCATGCCACAAACACAAACAAAAATACAGTAAGACATATATAAAATGTTAAAAATAGGTTCTATTTGACAGTGGTTACATTTAGGAAAACACTTACCCACGATGGAAAGAATGATGACCACAAAGTCAAAGATGTTCCAGCCAACGGTGAAAAAATAGCAACGGAGGGCGACAATCTTCATGAGGCATTCGGTGGTGAAGATGAAAATGAAGACGAGGTTGATCTTGTTGAGGATGGACTCCATACGCGCCGACTGCTCATCCGTCTCCACCATCATGGTAACCATGTTGACGATGATCAACATCATGATCATGATGTCAAACGCTTGCTTGGACACCAGATCAAAGAGGAAGCCTCCCACGAAGTTCTGGAGTTTGTGAACACACACACACACACACACACACACACACACACACACACACACACACACACACACACACACACACACACACACAGCGTATCAGTTAGGGAACATATTGTCATGCAGGTTTATTATGCAGCATGCTGGGAAATTGAGTTTTGATGAGGTATAATCTCACCATAGGTCTTGGTATAGGCTTTTGCGGCTTTTTAGAGCCCAGCTTCTTCATAGCATTATAGTACTTTTTCTGTTCTTCAGTCATGAAGATATCCTGTCCACCTAAGTACAACAAAAAGAAAAAGAGTAAAAAATGATTTTCAGGGAATAATCTTTTTTTTAATACAGGTAAGAGCTCGAACTCAATATTATGTTGCAAAGTGAGTGGTATTAAAGCGCAATGTGTACTTATCTTTCTTTTCTGCTGGTTGAAATTGTCAATGATCACACCAATAAAAAGATTAAGAGTGAAGAAGGAGCCAAAGATGATGAAGATGACAAAATATAAGTACATGTAAAGGTTGATTTCTCTGATTGGTTGTTCTTCCACCTGTGAATAAACACAGTATAATTAACACAGTGACTGATAAAAAATGGGATTTTTATGCACAATTACAAATTATAGTGTAGTTTGCTACTATATTACAGTCAGAGTTGTGTGCCACAGTATAGGGTCTGTCAATAGAGGAACTGAGTATTACTTACACCCCTTGAATCAACAGCTGCATGCATAATTTCCATCCATCCTTTGAATGTAGCCTGAGTAAAAATACATTACATTATTCTTAGTAAATTGATTTGCCCACAATGTTGTACACATATGGAGCAATATGGACTTTCCAACGTGTGAATTTATTTAATTTATATGTATTTTTCTGCAATTTGATTCACAAACAAAGAGAAAAAGTGAGCAACAGTGACTAGTCTGAATTACAATTACAATTACAGGCTTTTAAGACTATCAAGGGACATACTACTTCTAGATGAAAATGAAAGGTCTGTATTGAGTGAGGTCAAAGAAGGGGACTAAGTGAACAGTGAGAAACACCTTGTTGCTTAGTTACCACACCAGATAATTTGAGTGCTATGAGAACAAGCGTCTTGTAATGTAAAAAGGTTTGGGATAAGAATAGAAGTGACGCTAAGTGGTTGGATGAACGCGGACGATCGGCACCCATGCTAACTATAGAGAGCACTGCAGACAGAACTCACCACTTGCAGCAAGGAGAGATAGCCGAGTCCCACGTTGTCAAAGTTGACCTTCACCTTGGTCCAGTAGAACTGAGTGTCGTTCAAAGCCAGACACTCTGACTTGTTGTTGACGATGGAGGCGTTGTGTATAAACCCCGTCCGATTCACGCACTTCCCAAACTTGCCCGCGAACAGGTTGACCCCCATGATGCTAAAGATGAGCCAGAAGATGAGGCAGACGAGCAGCACGTTCATGATGGAGGGGATGGCGCCGATCAGGGCGTTCACCACCACCTGGTGGACCCACACACCAAATTAATTAGCTTAAATTTCTTTACTTCAGAGCTTGTTGAAAGAATCATATTTCTATATAATGATTTGCATACTTATTGTTTATTGACTGCCATATTAGTTATTCCAGTGACATAATAATTTTAATCATATTCGAGAATATGATTGGCACCACCATGTCTGGTCGGTTGATAAGGGCTGAATGTATGACGTTTCACTCAATTCCTTCATCGCTATCACCTGTTTATACTAAGCCAGGAACATGTTGTTGCCTGGGTATAAGTATTCCATGAAAGTCCTTGGACAGGACTCTCATCTTAGGTAATGGCTGGTATCGGGGGTCCATTGACAAACGAGTTATATTTCCTTTGTCAATGTTTGTGTTATGATTAATTCTGAATAAATTCTTACAATCTGCTTGCATACTAAAAGAACTTGAAGACTCTGTTTTTTTCCACAAGCTGATTGTGCCCCATTGCACGTTTGAAACGCAAACAATAGTTTTTGGAATCACTTCCAGCAAAGAAATGAGAAAATACACACGAAGAGCAATGGTATTAAAGAGTAGTCTTACCCGCATGCCCTCAAATCTGGACAGGGCTCTCAGAGGTCTCAAAGCTCGAAGGGTACGCAGAGACTTGATGGCAGCAAAGTCTGAGTAGCCAAGGGAGTTAGCCACGAGGCTGACCAATGATACCTGTGGGGGCACACAAAGGAATCAATGAGCAAAGACTCAGCAAAGATTCGTGAAGCAAACTTGATTCTGAGTCTCTGATGTTACAATAGAAAAGAGCTTATAGGTTGAATTCAACCATATTGGGACGATCATGGTCACAAGATAGAATTACAAAAGATGTCCCAGTATAGCTGTATTCAGCCGATAGCTTGTGTGTTATTGGACTCTTCCAGTGTCTTTAGTTCATTAGAGCATTTGTAACCCACTGTTCAAACCCATTCAATGCATCCATTGACCAGAACTGCAAGATACCACGTTCTTAGTGATACAAGTGACAAAGAATAATAACAGATTGTAGTAGACAGAGAAAGCAAGAGTCAGCATTTCGTTTAATATCCGAGAACTTTCTATTGTGAAATTGGGACATTCTACAGGTTGGAACACAATTGTTTGATTTATGTGATATTGATTTTTTTTTTGGCGGGGGATTTTTGTGACGTTTTTTTCCAGATTTGCTTAAACTTCCACTCTATTCTATATCCAAAACGAGCAAAACAAAATGGTCTTCCGCTGTTGAATGGCCCTTGTGATAGCTATGATTGAAAATGATATGAGATCAACGAATATGATATGTTATGAAATGAATTGAGGACAACACACACACAAGTATGCACTTATGTCCAACCAGTGCACATTCATACATACTCAGCTATATATACATACAAAATGTATATATATGAAATAGAGTGAGGTTTTATAAAGAATATTTCTTGTATTTTCAGTAAATTTGCTCCCCAATTTGTATCCAAATGTGTTTATTGCAACAATTGAGGCCTGACATGTTCCCAAAATCTGAACTTCTTTATAAAAGAATATTTAAGATGGATTTTGTTGAATATATCTAAAGAAGATATTCCAAATCAACTACACTGATAGTAAATACGTAAGTAAATAAATAAGTAAACAACTGAGAAAACTAGAGCATAAAGCCAGAGTAAACCATAGTGAGGCAGTTGTGATTTAGTAAAGGGAAAGGTAGTAGCAACAACAAAAGTTTCTAGCAACTAAGTGCACTGTATCGACCCCAAGCCATCAGGAAAATATATTAGTTTTAAAACATTGATAGCACAAAATACAATGTATATTTACAACATAAATTCCAGGTACATTTTAAAACCATCAGAATTCAATCTCTTCAGCCTATGCTGTGAATACAGCATAAACGATAAAAACTGACATGGACATAGTAGATCTTCTGTAGATAAGCCTTACAATACATGGTAGTGCATTTGTTTTTGATATAAAAGCCAAAGTCCTCATTCAATAATGAGAAAAACTACATTCAGTACAAACATTTTCAACAGAGCAAAAATATATATTTTATTTTCATCTGTAGCAAGACAGTGGCTTTTACTATCACAAAGTCAAGCACTTACAAGTGAAGAAACACAGAAGTATTTGTGATGCAGATGCAGTGTTCTCCCATCCTGAAGCCCATACTTACCTGGGACCTCCTGACTAGAACTTACCCTAGCAATAGATCTGTCTGTGGACATCTGTTTAACAGCGGGTGAAATCACAGGCACTCAAGTCAGGGAACAGTTGACTACAGCCCTTTTGGCACTACACCCAGTCCTCTCTGATTAAGTAAGCCTATAGTAAAAACTATAATAAATAACATATTTTATTTGTTGGCACCTTTTTAGGGCACTCAAGGTCACCTAATCCTTTTTCTGAATCCGGTGTGAAAGTACACACTTTTGTCTGAAACATACTGTAATGATAAGTCAAAAACTATAACTAAAAACTACAAGTGACTATTCCTAATATAATTATTGCTAATAATCACCTCTCACTATTGTTTAGCTACTAACACTCTTGACAGCTCTTATTAACTAGTCATCTTCAATGTCCTGCTATGGAACCAAATATAGATATAACAAACTTTGTCTGTTTGTCCACCAACAAGCATAATTATCTCACAAATATAATATATTTTACAAACTAATATATATTATACTCAGAGGTGAAAATAATTACTTAAATAATTAAATAAGTAAATACCAGCCAAATAGTTTGGATAGGCAAATGTCAGCCTCATTTGACTCGCAATCTTGAGTTCTCTCATCCTCCTCCATCGCCTCTTTGTTGCTAGCCGAGACTTGAGCATAGGCTGAATATAGCACTGGGTGGCTTAGCTGACACTAATCTCTATCAAATATTATAATATTTCGTTTAGCTCTTACGCAATCTAGGCATTTTTCTATTTTACTCATGTATGAATTGCTGCATTGTTGACATGCATGCGCCATATTACTCATATGCACCCCTGATTGTCGTACAGTATAACATACACTTACATCAACAATAAGGAAATCCAGCCAACACCAGTAGTTTGTAAAATACTTCTTGAAGCCATATGCTATCCACTTTAGGAACATTTCCAGGACAAAGATGTAGGAAAAGACCTTGTCTGCATACTCCAGCACCACCTTCACCACTTTTCGTTTTTCAATGTAGATATCCTCAAAGGCCTGCATCGGCAAAAGTTTAGAAAATACAAAAAAAGATTTATTAAGATAGCGGTCAGGCGAATATGCTCAAAGTAATAAAACAAAAACATGAATGGAAAAAAGGTTTTTATTTCTTACCAAAGCCCCACTGCTCAGCAGGATCATGAAGATGATGAAGGTCTCAAACCAGCTGTGCTCCACAATCTGGTAGCAGGTCTTCCTCAGCCTCCACCAAGCCTGGCCCAGCCCCTGTGTGGTGTTGATCTTGCAGCATTTGCAGTGCTTTACACAGACTGCCACGAAGCATAAAATAACATAAATGTTTTAGGGTTATTTTCATTTCCACTGAAAGCACACTTTCAAGAAGCAAAATATACACTAACTGTCTACTATAATGTACTGTATAGTGTGCCCACATTCAGGGAAGCATTCGTCTGGCTCCATAAGCTCCTCGGCCAGCTCTGACAACTCATCCTCCTCTTCTCCAGGTTTTCTCAAGTCCACCGTGCTACCCTCTGATAGGCTGACCTTTTCCTGAAAACCAGGAAGTCATTGATATACTCCTGATATGACAACACATTTTAGGGGCAATTAAATCCAAAACATTGAGCATATCTTTGAAAGATAGAAAGTATATTCAGGCTATCGAACAGCAACCTACTTAACTCATACAAATGTGCAGGCTAGTTTATGCGTAGACCTACTCTGAATAACCTTAAGCACATCTCTAAAGCTCGTGTATTCATATTATTAAATCATATTGAAAGAGAGTGCCCTGTATCTGACACTATGGGGTTTATGCTAGACTGTGCCTTTTGATATTGTCAGTAAATCCTGATACAATTGTAATGCGATTTGTGCTTTTCATAATGGTAGCATATTTAACAAGATTGTGAAGGATTATTTAGACAAAGGTGCTGTTTCCAATCCATCAAAAGGCTATAATCCAGCATTAAAGAACATAGATGGGACCTGGAGATGGGATTACTAGCCACCATTTGAATTCTTACAGCCCTGAGGGAATCAGCGCTGATGGAATTTCGATGAGTCAGCACTGCGGTTCAAAGGAAAGATCAGCGATGATCACTTCACTAACAGATTTTTTAAAGGTGCACGAAAAAACAAATTCAGACTAAAACGCTCTAATGCACACACAGCCCTATGACCTGACAGAAAAATAGGGGATTTCCCTCTAAATCTTAAAATGGCTAATATAAAATAATCGAAGACCTGGATTAAATCAATTTGCGCCAGTGGTAATTGCAATTAGGCCAAGATGTAGGCCGAGATGTAATTTCTCGGTAACTACATACCCGGTGGTCTGAAGGCTGGTGATTACGTATATTATAGTAATATTTTTTTATTTTTATATTACATTATTGTTTTTCTTTTCCCTCGTGTATAATTATTGTGTGCAGGGGAGCGGGACATGGCAGGCAAAGAGGGAGGTGGTCAGACTGGACCTGCTGGGTCATGGCCTGGCATACCTCTGTCTAATCTGCAGGGCCCGGCTACACATCCACAGCTACACATCTGACCGCTACAATCGGCCTGCCTATTGGTTGGTATGTCTGTCAGTCAGCCACAGAGTATAGAGCCACATAAATAAAGGAACTTAAGGTGTGGCGGACTGATGGGCGGCAGAGAGATAATTAAGACGAGATAGGAGGTGATACTGAAGGCAAAAGTTGATTGACTAACATACAGGGAGAAGTAAGTAAGTAAGTAAGTAAATGAACACACAAACAAACATTTTACAACCAATATGTTAGTTAGAATAGAATAATAGAATGTTTTCTATTTTTGTAGAAAAAAAGCCTCCAAAAACGTCTTGCTCGAATAAAATAGTATCTTACAGCACTGAGTGAGCCTCATGATAATGTAATGATCGAGTGTACAGCAGAAACAAATATTATCTTTATATTAGAAGCATAAAATGCTGCATCCATTTACTTGGATATCTAAGGTAATTAGAAACAAATGGTCACTTGTTGTGTCCAGTCCTTCTACAGCATTGCTTAATGAGAAGACTCCATCAGAAGGTTTGACATGAAAAAATGAATCGCCTCAAAAATTTCCTATTCCACCCTTCCAACCAGAATCTTGGGCTGATGGGCTACTTTTGACAGTTTAAAAAGCTCTAAAATTAATCAAGCAAAGGTATAGTAATCCTATTATTGGCATCTGTTAGTACTTTCCATAAGCATTTAAACAGTTTGATGGCTGTATAAAACAAGCAGTGCCCAGATACCCAACTCTTTGTTCTATTTTCAATCAATGGCCTGTATTCCCAAAATAACTCAAAAATTCAACCCTTCTTGAGATTTTCTGTTGACTTGTATTTTTTACTTATGTAACCAAATCTCTGCCTCGGCAGGCAGGGATGACCTTGTCTGCATGACAGATTAACAGCTTATGTATCCGGAAAGCCTCCACATTTACTACCCCCACCGCTGACTCCCCGCCCCTTCCCCTGTCACCTTATTGCCACCTCCCTTAACTCTTTTAGTAACTTTTGGTGACATGACTAGCAGCCAATCTGAGCCTGGATAGTTCACTACTTCCAGTTTTGTGCAGAAAAAAAAAAAAATTTGTTGGCGGTGTGAATTCAGATCAGGGAAGGGATAAAAATAGTTAATTAACTCAAATGATGACAACGCAAGCTCTGCAGGGACCAAGGATGAGAGGGTGAATCAAATGTATGTTGTTTTTGTGGGGATACTAGGCTAATGAATTCTTGGAGAGAAAAGGTTCTAGAGCAACATTTAACTGCAAACAAAATATGGCCACATATGAGGTAGATTTATATATCTGACAGAATACGGACATGATAAAAACATCTGAACACGTGCTCAATCCTCTGCCCAGGATGACATCCACCTTGTTACAGGCCATCAACAATGAGTCAACCTTCCTACCGGTTTGTTATCTTCATCCTCAGATGACTCTGACATCTCCTCCTCCTCAGGAAATTCCACGTCGGATTCTCCGGGCGCGATGGGAACGCTGATGGTCAAGTTGGGGTTGGTCATGTAGCTGTCCTCCTCGGGCACCACATACTTCTCCCCGTAGCGTCCAATAAGCCCCGGTGCCACGATGCCGTTGCTCTCCACGTGGTTGGTGACGGGTGGCAGCTTGACCGTCCCGGAAGACCGGAGCTCTTTGGCCTTCAGCTGCTGCTGCTTCATGCTGCCGTTGTAGTGGCTGCAGACAGCGCCTTTGAGCCACTGGAAGCCAGTGTGGATGCGGGCGACGGCGATCTGGATGTTGTTCATCTCGCCGTCCTCGTCCGGAGCGGCGAGGTTGTCCGAGCTGAAAGAGCTGAGCAGCAGAGCCAAGAAGAGGTTCAGCACCTGGAGGGTGGAGAGACGGGAGAGACGAGAAGGATGAGGGAAACAACGGAAACCTGAGCGTTTATGCGAGAAGAGACCACGTGTCATTTCAAATCAGGGCCCAGTCAACAACGGCAAAAATGTAAATAAATGTTGTCAGCTAAGGTTAAAGAGTTGAGATCATAAAGCATCTAACCTGAGGATCATAAAAACAATACATGCAGTAATACGTACAGTTAACATACAGGTGAAAACCAGATCCAAATTCTACCGAACTGTAAGATTCAAATCAATTTCACTCCACTTTACATGTCCCCTAACATCGTTTAAAAGTTTTAATATGTAATGTTCTCTAATTTAGGAACAATTTTAAGCATTTTAATATATTGACAGGTACGGAAACTCACTCAATCAGGTTTCTTTTATAAAAGAGATTTTGAATCTTAATGAGAATAACCTGGAGAAGAAGAACTGCCTTGAAAAGCATGGACTCCTATCACAAACTGAAACACTGTCCTGTACAACGGAGAAGGAAAGGTGACTTCAAACAACTCAAACAATAACTCCTGGACTTCAATCATATTGATCTTAATAAAGCAAATAAAAAAAAAACCTTTAGCATGAATCTAACAATATGTATAATTCCTTGGCGCAACTCTGGCCAAGGATACAAAGAATTAAAAGGTTAACTCTTCTATGGCCCCTAGACACAAGGCAGATGTGTCATCGCATGTTCTGTCAACAACGGCAAATCCTCCACATGTAGAGGTCATGTGGTCACAGCGAAACACACATGGATACCAATACTCAAGGATCCCATTCCCAGTGTTCCACTCCTACATAATCTGTCCACTGGATCTAAGATACCTCTGCATTGTTTGTGTGTGTGTGTTTGTGTGTGTGTGTGTGTGTGTGTGTGTGTGTGTGTGTGTGTGTGTGTGTGTGTGTGTGTGTGTGTGTGTGTGTGTGTGTGTGTGTGTGTGTGTGTCTGCCAGATGACTGATGTCAGTTGCTAAGAGATGATCTGGTCATCTGGTTCTGGCCTGAGTCATTCAGAAATAGGCAGCATGAGCAGATGATTTGTGATGAATGCCCTATGACCTTATCGCCCCTACACATCCTGGATAATCCCTGAGATAAACAGCTTTCACATAATTCATGCCCTTTTGCCTTCAGTGCGTGAAGTGAGCCTACAGTGAAGATCTGTTTGGTTATCTAACAAGGCAATAAAGCACCGTTGCCAAAAAGCAAATGAGTACACATTTAAAACGCTAGACCAGCAACTCATATTAAAATACCATAATACCATCACTCTTACTACTGTAACTCTTGCTTCTTGAAGATGTGATAAATAAAGAGAGACGTGTGCAGATATGTTTCAACGCATGGGATAAACTTTTGAGAAATTAACCATTATTTGCTTAGAGACTAGAGGGCATGCATACAAGTTACATGTCCAACAGGAGCTCTGTACAAAATCCTTGCTCTCTCTTTAAAGGCTCGAGAGAGCTTTAAAACAACAACACAAACCTGATTTTATTACAAGGCAGGCAATGCCCAAATCTGAGAGCATTACGTGATTTTTGTATAGTTGCTTGGGAATGACCTGAAAAGCCAGCGCATGGTAATGCTACTCCTTTCTCTTAGCCTGTGAACTGGATTACACAAAATGGCTACCTCAAACAATAATTCAGTCAAGGCGGAAAAAGACCATACACTTCTTGTGCACACACCAACAGTCAAATCTGAAGCTTCTACTATAAAGTAATACTCTGACAAAAAGACTTAAACCACAGCTAAACTGTGTGTTATTTACATTTAAATTTAAAACGACCTTGGTCTTTGAACCAAAGCCAATACTGGTAGATGCCTGAAAAGCTCCTCGACGATATCTAAACGCAGAAATATGCCGCTACTAAATTTATGGGGAACTTTACAAACAGGAATGAAGCTCTACTGCCACTGGATAGTTCAGGATTCTGAGAAAAGGGGTTTTGATCCCTTCTCATTAAACGTTGGTTTCCAGGACACAGCTGGATAACAATGCACCATCTGCGTGGGTCGACCAATAGTCCCTTGCTATGAGCCAAGTGACAGCAGTTGTGCATAAACAGAGATGTTACTTGGATTAAATGTGTTTTACATAAACAGTTCCCGCACCACTTGGGTGGTTTGGCTCTATGGTAGGAACATCAAAATACCTGTTCAATAAAACTATGGCATACTGCACGATGACCTTGGCTGATCCTTTGCAGGCTGCAGTACATACGGGTCAAAGTTGCTTCTCCTAATTCATTACACAAGGATAAAACATTAAGCCGTAGCAGACATTCAGCAAATCTAAACCCTTTCCAGCCGAATGTGTGTGTGTGTTTTGCAACTGACAGTTGCATGACAACAAGACTAGATGATGCATACATAGAGTATAGCACTTTGTTGGGACAACAGATGGCTTGGGTCCGGCCAGAATAGTTATGTTCTGCTGGAATATAATCTGCAAGCCGGTGGTCGTGGTCGCTTCTCAGAACGCTGTGAATGAATTCGTCCTAGCCGCACACAGCTCACTAACTGTCTGCCACAGTCAGCACACACTAGCATCCCTGCCTGCCCAGGCGGCTCACATCCACATGCAAAAGAGCCTCCCCCATTTCGAAAAAGTATTCCATGATTATAAATGACATCATCATTTGGAACGCGGTACCAACCGGGGACATGTTGCTGAGTTGGACATTTCCGACGCGCCCCCACGCCGCCCACAACCCTGTCCTTGTCCATTCCCTCATTATCCGTCGTGTAAAATGACTGAGGACATCAAAGGAACACGCTTTGCCGGAGACTGAGAAAGCCACTCACCACCAGGTTTCCTATGACCATGACGAGCATGAAGACCAGGATGCAGAGGGGCTGCCCGGCCACCTCCATGCAGTCCCACATGGTCTCGATCCACTCGCCGCAGAGCACGCGGAACACGATGAGGAAGGAGTGGAAGAAGTCCTTCATGTGCCAGCGCGGCAGCTGGCAGTCCTTGGAGATCTTACACACGCAGTCCTGGTAGTTCTTGCCAAACAGCTGCATGCCCACCACTGCGAAGATGAAGACGATGATGGCCAACACCAGCGTGAGGTTTCCGAGGGCGCCCACCGAGTTGCCGATGATCTTGATGAGGGTGTTCAGAGTGGGCCAGGACTTTGCTAGCTTAAAGACTCGCAGCTGATGAATAATGGGATGAGAAACGTCTAATTCAGTAACGGATTCCTTAACGGTCCTGTAAGACAGTGGTTCCAAATCCAGTCCTCAAGTACCCCCAGCCATGCCAGGTATTTGATCATCTCCAGTGCCAGCACACCTAGTGCAAATAGTGAAGGCCTTACTGTAAGTGAATAATTACACCAGGTGTGCTAGCACTTGGGAAGATAAAATACCTGGAATGGCTGGGGTACTTGAGAACTGGATTGGGAAGCATTGCTGTAAGAGATTCTAGACTACGGAAACTAGAGAAACGGACAGTCAGCTGATTGTTAGCACAACGACATAATTTTGCAAAGCAGATTCAAAACAAGAAGAAAAAAAGAAACAGTATAACTAATCCAAATATAACAGATTGTTTTCTCACATTTGGAGCAAACTTTTCATGTTCAGTTAATTGAACTGACTCAGAAAAATGTATCACCCCCTTCCTTAATCGTTAAGTGATAGCATGACATAATTCCTTTAACATATGGCAATCATATTAATGGACATGAGATTAAGGACAAAATGAAATGAGTAGTCGTTCCTAATGTTGCATCGATATATACTGTGAACACGTTTTCGATGTACAGAGACAACACGTTATGAAATAAAAAAGTGTAACCGATGAAATCGAATTACCAATCTGAAAGAGCGGAGGACGGACAGGCCTTCCACATTGGAGAGGCCCAGCTCCATCAAGCTGAGACAAACGATGATGCCGTCAAACATGTTCCAGCCCTGCTGGAAATAGTAATAGGGGTCCATGGCGATCAGCTTCAGAACCATTTCCGCTGTGAAGATGGTGGTGAACACCTGTCAAAGCACACACGTGGTGCAGAGTGAACATGTGAAGGACAAACATGGGAGAAAAGTATTTCGACTTCAATACGTCATTGCTATCGACATATTAACCTAACTTCAACTTCATAATGAATTAGTTTTATTTTACATTATGCAGACAATCCTGGGTAGTCTAATGTACCAGCAGAGGGAGGTAGAATAGTACAGCTGCAGGGATAAGCTTACCCTATCATGCAAATACACCTTCCCACTCACAAAGAGGACATGAAATAATCAATCATAATAATACGAGTTCACCAAGCTTATAAAATATGTTGGCCCACATGGTGTTTTTGTGTTTTCTAATATTTGTCCTCTCTCTAAATTGCCAACCATTATCTCAGTAAGTCCTACTTACTGTAACGGGGAGGGGGAGGGAAACATATGCTTCCTAAAAATAGAAGCGCATTATGTGAATTATGTGCCGTAATGTCATTTTTTCCCCCCGTTGCAGTCATATTGCCTTTCAAACGCGACTCGTCCGCTGGTTTTTTATCGTCCAATAGCACTTAAAGGAAGAGGGTGCTAGAAGGCCTGTTTCCTGTCTACAGTCCCAATCAGGCGGTGCCGCATCGAACCCTTACCAGATTGCCAACAGAGAGCACCCCATTAAACTCTTCAGTCATGGGGTAGTGCTCCAGGGCCATGAAGAGGGTGTTGAGGACAATGCAGATGGTGATGCCCAGGTCCAGGAACGGGTCCATCACCATGTATTTCACCCACTCTTTCATTTTCAGCCACCAGGGGCAGCAGTCCCAGATCAGGTACTTCTTGGCGAATGTGTACCAGCAAGGATGACACTTCTGCCTCGACTCCTCCAGCTCTGCACAGAGAGACCAGAGTGAGGTTGGCTCGGGCTGCTTTTACAACAAAGCGGAAGGCTCGCTAACATATAGGCCCTGAACTAGCCTTTATTTAAGATTTCAATCATACAGTGTTCCTTGTATCCTCTCTCTTTATCTCTCTCTCTCTTTATCTCTCTCTCTCTCTCTCTCTCTCTCTCTCTCTCTCTCTCTCTCTCTCTCTCTCTCTCTCTCTCTCTCTCTCTCTCTCTCTCTCTCTCTCTCTCTCTCTCTCTCTCTCTCTGAAATCATGCACGTTTTACGGTGTAAATCCTGCCCTGGTGTGAAGAGGACGATTTGCAACGGCGTGCGAGTAATTGCTGATTTCAAGAAACGATTAGGTCCCATGCACTGTTGTCAGGATTGAAATCTTACCCGTCACGTAAGCATTTTAAGTGTTTAGGCATGTAAAAAAAAAGTGAGTGACCTCTGACCTTTGAAGTGACTCTCACCCTCCATGGCGTCGCTGAGGAAGCTGACCGAGCTCAGGCCCCGCTTCCTGCGCAGCTGAGCAGGCTCGGGGGACATCTGGAGGGTCCTCTTGGGACTCGACTCCCCAGCGCAGGTGGGCTCCTAGGAGACACGGGGCAGGAGACAAACACAAGCCTTTGAGAACAGATAAGAGGGAACACACAGGCCTTTGAGAACAGGGAGGAGGGAACACACAGGCTTTTGAGAACAGGAAGGAGGGAACACACAGGGGGAGAACCGTGTCTAGGGTCAGGAGCAAGGAGCTCAGGCCTCAGGTGGTGTACCTGGTGACTCATTTGGCGAGCAGTCGTTGGGTGTTTATGTAACGGGACAGAAAGAAAGACGAACAGAGAGAGTAGGTGACACACTGTACGTGTGTGTGCGTGGGTGTGTGTGTGTGTGTGTGTGTGTGTGTGTGTGTGTATGTGTGTGTGTGTGTGTGTGTGTGTGTGTGTGTGTGTGTGTGTATGTGTGTCTGTGTGTACGCGAATGTGTGAGTGTGTGTGAGTGAGGATCAGAGACTAAAGGGAGCCAAAAAAAAACACCACGTACCACACAACAATAAAACCATCCTTTGAAAGTTCTCTCCTTAACCCGGCGCGGAACTCACCGCGTCCTCCTTGACCTTCTCCATGCTGCACGCGGGCAGGGAGGTGGGCGTGTGCAGGCCCACGTTGGTGACGCCGTTGTGCTCCAGGGAGACGTTGAGCCGGCCGTTGACGTTCAGGCTGGGGGTGAACACCTGGGAGCAGTGGCTCCTCACGCTGCCCGTCCTCTTCTTCGACCAGGGCGTGACGGTGGAGTCCGCCCGACCCCTCATCGCGTCGCCGTGGTTGCTGACCTCGTCGTCCGCGAAGTCCGCCTCGGAGTTGTTCCGCGGGCGGAAGGTGAAGATGCTGGTCGTGCTGCCTCTCCGGCTGCTGAGGGGATGGGAAGAGAGGGAGGCCAGGAAGGGGTGCACGGGCATGGGAGACAGAGGAGTCTGCCGAGAGAGAGATAGAGAGAGAGAGAGAGAGAGAGAGAGAGAGAGAGAGAGAGAGAGAGAGAGACAGAGAGAGAGAGAGAGAGAGAGAGAGAGAGAGAGAGAGAGAGAGAAGTAGAGAGAGAGGAGAGAATACATTACCCATCAACTTTTTCTACAAATGGCAACAAGTGAGTCAGCAGCAAGGTTGATGTCCGGCTCCCCACCATGAGCTCCTCCAGAGGGGCAATCTTCTCATCGGTCTCCTCGACTTGCTCTGACAGCATCCAGTGCGACCTCCTCCTGCTGTTCCTCCGTATGCTGTCTCTTTTCAGGGCCAATGGGGACAATTGTGGGGACACCACGGAGTCCGTCTCATGCGCCTGTCTTTTGGCAGCCAACTGCACACAGATAAGTCATGTCAACCATAATACATTTTCAATATTTTTTTTCTTGGGGGGAGGGGGGCACTGTAAATCTCTGACCATTCAATGTTTTAAGTATTATAAAAGACATACTGTGGGTACAGAGCCATTTTCTCTTTGCTGTAAAAACACCTACCCGAATCAACGACGACTTACCGACGAAATGAATTTAAACGTACCCTCTGCTCTCTCCTGAGGTGCTCCACGGCCAGCTGGAACTCCCTCTCCTTCTGCCAGGCCTCGGCGATGGTGGCCTGGTTCTGCTCCTCGTAGGCCATGGCCACCACGGCCAGGATCAGGTTGACCAAGTAGAAGGACCCCAGGAAGATCACCAGCACAAAGAAGATCATGTACGTCTTCCCCGCTGAGCGCAGCGTCTGAAGGGGGGGGACACCGCGTTTCGTCAGAGACAAACATTCACAGAAATATTTCGGTAAGTAAACATGGTTTTTGTTGTTGTTTTTCTAATAATAAACTGTATATGGTCTATGGTCATTCTAATTACATCTAATAAGCAGTGACATTTCAAATATGCATTATGCTAGACAAGTGCTGCGTTATGTACATATTTGCGTCTACATCAGTGATGTAATTGAAGGGTTGAAAAGTAAGAAGAGACATTTCAAATATGCATAATGTTAGACAAGTGCAGCGTTACGTTCATATTTATGTCTATATTCGACTAAACGAGATGTTTGAAATTGCACCTGGTGATACAGGTTTTCCCAGTAGTCTTGCGTCATGAGCCGGAAGAGGGCCAAAAAAGCCCAACCAAAGCTGTCAAAACTGGTGTAGCCATAGTTTGGGTTCCTCCCTATTTTCAAACAATTAAACCCATCGGGACATTTCCTAAAACAGAGACACAAAAACAAGTCATGTTTCATTTTTTTTAAACGAAACAGAGGGGCAACAGGTGTGCAGGGAAAACAGTGAGCACACGCAGTGAGCACGAACACACTCACATAAAAGCGAGTAGGGGAAGACTACAGATAAAAGTCGTGGCATGCCGACCATCTTATCTCTACTGGCTACATCTACCCTGGTGGCCTTCGAGCGCCACGGGGGAGGGAAGCGGATAAGTGAGTAAGTACATTTGTCGCCGTCACCACTCTTTCCTGGACTGAAGAGGGCACTTGGAATTTAGTTCGGGGCAGGAGCACTAAAACGCATTGGAGCAAAAGGGATTACGCTGAGCCAGATGGATATCAAGTTATGTGCGGTTAAAAAAAAAAAAAAAATTTTCAGCTTGATGCTTCCATTGCTGATCTTTATTGTCGGCACAGTGGCATTATGGCAAACGTTTCGCCCCACAAGCTGAGGACAAGCCGTGCTGCCACGTCAATCTGTGAGCAGAATAATTTGGTAATGGCCGGGAAACAGCTGGATGAGAGCGCATCGCCCTGGGAACAGCTGCGGATCTTGTCTGGCAGGCTCACCGTCATGCAGGAGGGGAGGAGGACGCCAGCGTTTCACTTTCGGGACACAAGGCGCGGCAAATTTTCTGTCCTGTCAGAGAGCAAAGCAGCCGCTCCTCCTGCCAACACCAGCCCTCCTCCTACACTGATGTCTGACTGTGTTAGAGATCTCCCCTCACTTCCTTTCCTTGTGACCAGCCACAGGGTATCTGTGCCGTATTTCAACACACACACACACACACACACACACACACACACACACACACACACACACACACACACACACACACACACACACACACACACACACACACACACACACACACACACACACACACACACAAACAAAAAACACGCACAGTCCCCTAAAAGGCAGACACAGCAGCTGCTGTCTCAGCATTCCAACATATAAAGCTTGACATATGGTACAGCCCATAATGTTTCCTCTAGTGTTTTTATTCTCTTTGAAAAGTGACCATGCACATTTTCAGTCGAAGAGTCTCAGGTGCAAAGTGCACACAGTACATCGGACTTAAAGGGGCCACTGCCTTTGTCATGAAAGCACACAGATGCTTTGATGGCAACCTTACATTTGTATCGGGTCACTAACCAATATGAGCGCAAATGAGCAGAACTCGAATGAGCAGAACTCGAACAAACTATTTTTATAAGTCTCTTTACTTCAGTGCCAAGCATCTATTACTATTGCCACTGTAAACTTTGGGCTTGGCTTGCAATTAGACATGGCGATGAAAACAAGAAGCATGTTAGGATAGTCATCCTGGAGGTCTCTATAGTTACTAGGCTCCGGGGACCACGATTCCCTGGGCAT
>JAPMUY010000289.1:12500-14310 GCA_026901105.3 Galaxias olidus | reverse complement strand
TAGGCTGTTCCTAATATAGGCTGTAAGGCTGTTCCTTATATAGGCTGTTCCTAATATAGGCTGTTCCTTATATAGGCTGTTCCTTATATAGGCTGTTCCTAATATAGGCTGTTCCTAACATACGCTGTTCCTTACATAGGCTGTTCCTAATATAGGCTGTTCCTTATATAGGCTGTTCCTTATATAGGCTGTTCCTAATAGGCTGTTCCTATTATAGGCTGTTCCTAATAGGCTTTTCCTAATATAGGCTGTTCCTAATAGGCTGTTCCTAATATAGGCTGTTCCTAATAGGCTGTTCCTAATGTAGGCTGTTCCTATTATAGGCTGTTCCTAATAGGATGTTCCTATTATAGGGTGTTCCTTATATAAGCTGTTCCTAATATAGGCTGCTCCTTATATAGGCTGTTCCTAATATAGGCTGTTCCTAATAAAGTCTAGAGTGTACCGCAAGACTCCATGACCTTGGCCAGGGTTAGGCTAGACTTCGTGACCTTAGCCAGGTTTAGGCTAGACTCCATGACCTTAGCCAGGGTTAGGCTAGACTCTATGACCTTAGACAGGGTTAGGCTAGACTCCATGACCTTAGCCAAGGTTAGGCTAGACTCCGTGACCTTCGCCAGGGTTAGGCTAGACTCCATGACCTTAGCCAGGGTTAGGCTAGACTCCGTGACCTTAGCCAGGGTTAGGCTAGACTCCGTGACCTTAGCCAGGGTTAGGCTAGACTCCGTGACCTTCGCCAGGGTTAGGCTAGACTCCATGACCTTAGCCAAGGTTAGGCTAGACTGCATGACCTTAGCCAGGGTTAGTCTGCAGACAGGATAGGAACAGAGGATAATATTCTGCAGAGGTCAGGAGCCTGGTCGCGGCAGCACAATCTCCTGCTGTCACTCCTGGGAAGAGGCACAGCCGCTCCAAAGAAAGCCTGCTGCATAAACACCCCCCCCCCCCCCCCACACACACACACACACACACACACGCACACTTAGTGTGCCTGCTCTCTTGTATTTTGCTCTCTATATATTCATATCTACAGTGCATCTGAAAAGTATTCATACCCCTTCACTTTTTTCACATTTTATTATGTTACAGCCTAATTCCAAAATTGATTAAATAAAAAAAAGTTCTCAACATTCTACACACAATACCGCATAATGACAAAGTGAAAAAGGTATTTTAGAATTTTTTGCAAATGTATTAAAAATAAAAAAATGAAATATCACATGTACATAAGTATTCACACCCTTTACTCAATACTTTGTTGAAGCACCTTTGGCAGCAATTACAGCCTTAAGTCTTCGTGAGTATGATGCTACAAGCTTGCCACACCTATTTTGGGGCAGTTTCTCCAATTCTTCTTTGCAGATCGTCTCAAGCTCCATGAGGTTGGATGGGGAGCATCGGTGCACAGCCATTTTCAGATCTCTCCCAAGATGTTCAATCGGGTTCAAGTCTGGGCTCTGGCTGGGCCACTCAGGGACATTCACAGACTTGTCCCAAAGCCACTCCTTTGTCATCTTGGCTGTGTGCTTAGGGTCGTTGTCCTGTTGGAAGGTCAACCTTCGCCCCAGTCAGAGGTCCAGAACGCTCTGGAGCAGGTTTTCATCAAGGATCTCTCTGTACATTGCTGCATTCATCTTTCCCTTGATCCTGACTAGTCTCCCAGTTCCTGCCGCTGAAAAACACCCCCACAGCATGATGCTGCCACCACCATGCTTCACTGTTGGGATGGTATTGGCCAGGTGATGAGCAGTGCCTGGTTTCCTCCAGACATGATGCTTGGCATTCAGGCCAAAGAGTTCAATCTTGGTTT
>JAPMUY010000288.1:0-14085 GCA_026901105.3 Galaxias olidus | reverse complement strand
ATTAGTGATCCTTACAGCTCAAACCACTAAATACAAAAGGCATGTAGCCTAGCAGTCTTGTACAGCTCGGAAGGCTTAACAAGGTAACTTCGACAGAAAGTTCATGCAAAGAAAGTAGTGCACCAATTATAGTCATTAGTCAAAAGCTTTGCTATTCAAACATTACCACAGTGAGCAGGCAAGCCAAAACCCTGAGATGGCACCGAAATAATCAGACCATGGAAAATAGGGAAGCTGCCTACACAACCGTCTGCACCGGTCCTTTCAGGGCCTGCCTATTTAAATTCCACTAGTGTCCCAACTTTGCTGTAGAACCTCCTTCAGACAAAAGGGTCTAAATGCAGACAGGATGGAGGGTGCAGCTGCAGGATGCATCTGTCAGTGGTGAGGCTAAGAGGAGGAAGGATGCAGACTAGTGCTCCTCATTCACAAAAACAGAGAAGGGAAGAAGAGATCACCTCATAACACAATTATGTGTCAAAATGCATTTTTCCCATGCAGGCTTTGAGAAATAGTTGCATGGTACTGGGAAACTAGGACACTTATATATTTATGTATAAAATATACACGGCCATAGGATGACAACTTGAATGGCAAGGGACAGTATGAAGTATTGACGCTTTTTCTTGATAATTGTAATAGATGACACCATCTGATGCATTCATCCTCTCTTTCATATATAGTGCTCTTTGCTTAAGTGGGTCATAGCTGGATATTGCTAACATCTCACAAGCTTTGATGGTATGAAAGGTAACCTCACTTCTGTTTGCTAAGCCTCATTCATGTCATGACAGCTTTGTCGTTGTCAATTATGAATATCAACAGAAAGGGTTGCTGTGCAACGAGATTGGAAAGCTGTGCGGGAGGCTTCGTTCAAATTAACCACTACTTTGGAATAAAGCATTTGTTGAAGAAATCCTTACAAATGGGTTTAAATGGGGGGCCCTAATGGCTCATTGGGCTAAAGGCACACACCACAAAGGCTAGTCGTTGACGCATCAGCCTGGGTTCAGATCTGGCTCAGGCCTTTCTGCTGCATGTCTCCCATTGTCTCTCTCTCTCCCTGATTTACTGTCTACCTACTGTTATTTCAAATAAAGCTAAAAAATTGCCTAAAAAAAAGGGTTTTAATTAGCTTTTGTACAGCATATGGCACATTTGTAAAACCATGAAACTTCATTAACAATAACAGTAAAAACTCTTAACAGGATACCAGGCAGCCAAAACCTTTGGGGTTACCACACCTCCGAATAGAGGAAGCACATGCACACCTTGGTAGGAAACGCTTAGTTGGACTTGTTGGATACATCCTCCTTGCAGCCGTACACAATCTTTCATCACAAGGGTCAAGGGTCACCTAGAAGTGTGACTCCACCGGCAGAGTACCACAAGGTTTTGCATTGAAATGAGCTCAGAGCTTCCTCTCCAAAGTATTTTTTGTTTTTCCTCAACTGTTCATAGGGACCGCATTGTTCAATTGTGTCACCTAATATTCTATTATGTTTTATAAAAGCCAGCATCCAACAAGAGCATCTTCACACAATAGACTATGTTGATGAACATCAAACTTGTCAGCGGATGTATATTCAGTTATCATATGGTACAAGGCTACATCATCAGTAACACTCTGAGAGCCATGATGAACAGGGCAGCCTTTAGGGCAATACAGACAGAAAAGATAATCATTAACAAATGAAATTGCCAATCTTTTCAGCACATGTAAACTCAAAATACAAAACTTAACTTCCATATTTACTCTCTCATCTAAAAGTGGTTTTCTTGACTACAGTTGATTTTAACTGGCATTTGAAAATCAAAATAGTTTCAACACAGTAAATGACCATCTGATAGGGCACATGAAACATCATTGACTGCATTCCTTTCTTTAATATGGGCTTGTCAATAAATAAGGTTTTCTAAACAGACTGTAAATCTATGTTTAAAACTATACCCATAATTTATTTAATTTCAGGATGGCAATTTTAGCCCTATGATTTAAAGGCTGAAGTAATGTGGTTTTCTTTTTTTTTTTCCAGCACGTGTCGAACCTCTCAGAGTGCTCTCTGCATCACAATAATCATCGATCCAGCTGACACTGGGACAAGATTTTAGATGGATTTCCCAACGCTTAGCCTTTAGTTTCACTTGACATTTTATATGTTGAAATCTTTGTGGTGGTGGCACTGCATGTGAGGAAGAGGAATGAGGAAGAGACATCTTGCATCTTCATTTTAGACCTACCCTTTCACATCCTGTCAGACAATTTTGAATTCTGGCGATGTATGAAAAAGCATTACTCTTGCAAGACAACAAAGTTGGACAGGCTAGAATTATCAAAGGACTGCTACTAGTTGTACGTAAGGAACTGGTTTACCTTAACATACATATTTTCCAAAAATTTGACAACAGTACAATTCTCTTTAGAAATAACAAATCTGATTTAAAAAAAAGCCTCATTGTAAACGCAGGTAATACGGCATGGCTTTTCACATTTCTTTACATCATCTGCAAGACAGTCATATGACATTCTCTGCAGACCAAAGTTACATGCACCGGGTCCGACACAAATTCTTTTATATGTCAAATTAAAAGTAGAATGCAGCACATTGGCGGTACCTGAGAGTCCGCTGCTGTTCTGTAAACCATTCAGGGGCTTCAAGTCTTGAATGGTGGATTCAGAATGACAAGCAAACAGAATGAGAGCCCTCCAGACTCAGTCATATATCCTTTAATTCCTCTCCTCCTTAGCTCTGTTAGTCCCTCCCGCGCGGTGATCCCACTAGGCAGTCGTATACAATCATTAACGTATCCTTATAAAAAGAGTTGGAGAGTCAATGTCAGTGTCTTTGAATGAGGACTGAGCGCAGACAGGCAGCAAACTCAGTATGAGTGAGGGGGAGTAGCAGAGACTGAAACACACCTCCGCATCACACAAACAAATCAGTAGCAGTGTGCTTCTGAGCGTGTGCTCGTGTGTGCCACTAAGTGTTTCTATGCCTGTCACATAGTGAATGATCTGTGTGGGTGCCTAAGTGTGTGTGTGTGTGTGTTTGTGCACGTGCGTGCGTGCGTGTTTGTCTGTAAAGAGGATGTGGAGGCGGACCCTGAGAGCCTTACTCATCAACCACTTCACTACCCAACAACTAGTTTGGGCTCCTGGCAACAGCATACAGCCCACATGATAGCCGACCGTCTACACAGTGTCCTCTACTAATTGAACAATTTTGAAAAAGGTCACCCACACCAGTGCTTTGTCTTATAAGACCTAAGGATGTTAGTGCCCTATGGTGATAAGTAAGCAGTGCCCCCAGCAAGGAGGTAACAGCATGTAGTTGCAATTCAGTTCAACGCTCTAATTACTTCATTCATTAGCAGTTAACGCATGCCATGTTAGTAGACAAATAGACTTACAGCTGGGTAAACAGGCACAGCTTAGCTTCAGGGTGATCTACATCGAGTTGCTTGGGGTAGATGCACTGTGGTCATAACACTGGGTGAGTCACATACGTTCAAGAGAGCCTAGTATTAATCTTCAAATGATCTGTTGTCACTACCAAAAATATGGTTGATTGTTTGTCGCTTATTATCTGTCACAAATACAGTTTAATATTGCAGAACATTTCACAGAACACTCTAGAAGAGGGGGGAAATGTCCAGCTCCCTGACAACATAAGACAATTGTTCAAGTGATTATTGCCTTTTATGGGAACATTTTGGAAGGAACGTGTGTTTATTCCACACTCTCTCACTAAAATCATCCAAATAAATTGCTTTGCAAAAGTCAGTTACTGTTTACATGATATGAACATTACTTTGACTGCAGCCACACCTGTTCCTTCCTTCCTGCAGCACTTGATCAAGGCTTTGATGGAGTTCATGCAACACCATAAAGATGAAGCAACATACTCTTCAAGATTGCTGGCCTTCCTACTCACAGAATTTGCAACCGTCTTGGGGCTAACAGACTTTAGAAGGCCTTCTAAGTTTCTTGCTAAATGTGGTACGGTGGCTTACGATTTCAATGTCTGACTATCAGCATATTTTACTATATTAAGGCAATGTTTGAATTCTCTTATGCCAAACTGTCACGAGAGTCATTGGTATTTGGTGCACTTCAACATCCTACATCCGGTCCTTGACTGTCTCAACCATGGATCACATCCCTTTAAACCCAACGAGAGTCTTAGGGAGCAGAGGAATGAAAAGGAAAGGGGATGAGAGGACACTGTAGTGATTTAAAATAACAATGTTGGGCCTCATAATGAAGATACATTCTATCATAGTTTTAAACAAAACTAATCTCTTCATTCTAAATGCCAGTAAATGGCATGACATCTACTGGTAGAAAAATAGCCACTGCACTTGCAAGACCAGTGTCAGTGGATCCAAACCTGTGAACAAATAAAATGTAATTTTACGAAAGTAATCATAGAAAATACCTCTCACCATATATCAAGTTTCCCTGTGAATCAAAAAATATATACCGTAAAACAGATGAATTCCCGAATAAAATAATTCCTGCCAGAAATCCTTAAACATTTAAAACAAAAAAGTAGATCAAATGGTCTGCATTACCCACTTGCCCTTTAATGACTACCTATTGGCTATGACAGTAACAGTACAACTTTTCAAAGGAATTAATAAATTGGAATATGTTGTTATCTGGAAGATACCAACTGAAAGAACAGTTACATAAACGTTTTTGAAAAAGTAGTTTAATGTCGTTTTTTGGCCTTTTTCACTACGAGTATGATGCGATGTATGCTGTTCCTAAGCCAAGCGTGTGGGGCACCAAAGACAAGTCAATTGCTTACCAAACAAGAGATTACCAATTTGATTTATATTTCCACAAAGACCATGCCCAGACTTTTACTAGCCTACTATTAAAAACTAATTATTCAAATGTTCCTTACTAGAAAAAAAGGAAGCCCTCCGTTTATTAGGAAGCCTTAACCTACACTGAATAATCTCCTGACTTTGTGTAAGACCCTACCTCTTAATAACTCCTCTAACCTGTTTTACCGTAAAAGTCTTCAGCATTTATGACAACATAGGCTTGCCTTATTGCAATGTGAATTTTTGACATTATTAATCAGACTGTTACTCTTTCATCGACTAATTCCTGATGTTGGAGAATGCTGATGTCCCACTGATGCATTCATGTAACGGTATCGACGCCCTAAATCTTGATTAATTGACATGTTTATGAATATTATAAGACCTAAGATTGATCGGTATTGAATAACTTGTACGAAGCGTTACATGGTAAAAGTTGCACACATTTGGAAAAAAAAAAAATTCAAGAGATACATAAGTGTTGCACCTCTACCGCAACACCCGAAACACAAAAAGGCAAGGCTAATTGGAGTTGCTATTTTCCCAGTCTATTCAACCATAGATGCTGGGCTAATAAGAATTTTTCAAAAGTAATACCTTATTCTTGCATTCTGCATGATGCATACACACTATGACGACTAAAACAAAACTAACCCGAACCCTGGGTTTGTTCGAGTCGATGCATGCGTGTACACGGCGATTGAGAACTTTACTTACCATCTCACCACAAGGTTGAAAAGTGTTTTGTTTCTGGTTTAAAACAAAGATGATCTGTTCATTTGGTGGTCCAAGATGAAGGTGACTAGAACCAATGTTATATTGTATTATGTTTCTATTAAGGAAACAAGGCTACGTCCATTGACTTACTCATTGCAACAAGGTCATTTCTCGAGAAATAGTAAGGAAAAGATCCTACAATCTGAATAAAGGACGGACGGAGCATGCGCTCTTCCAGTCTTTCTTGTTCAATCGGAGCAACTCAGGTCTAAATGTATAGCCTGGCCTACACTTACTAAAACATCATAATCATCAGTTTAGTTTTATCACATATACTGTGGGCTGTAGTCTACAAAATTAAAAACCGTCTTACATCACTTGGCAAAAAAAAAAAAAAAAAAAAAAGATAGGATAGGATAGGCTAAATTCCATATCTATGCCAATAATAGATCCCTATTGGAGTGTGCCCTATTGGTCAATCCCTAATCGAGAACCCGTAACAGACAATTGGTTGAATAGAGCATCAAATACTTCACCTAATGTTTGATGTAGGCTAAAGAATAAATGGTGCAAATAAATGTTGAACTCATTGTAAACAGGGACTTGGTCAGCTAATTAACAATTGAATGGATGATGACCTGTCAAGTCACAAGTCTTGAAGACACATGTCAATTTCCTTTAATGTTCTCAGCTACTTGTTAAATATGCAGGGATTGGGTGAGGGTATAAAATGCACCCTAATCTCTCAGAGGAGAATTTGTCATCCAAGTTGGCTTCAACATGCATTCGTTTGGAGCTCGGAGTGTGGTTCTACACATGTCTTTACTCTTACTGGCCCAGGGAATCCCTAAAACTAAAGATGGCTTGATCACCCCTTCGCTGCAACGTTTTGCCATGATGGACCGCTCAATAGGATATCACCTGCCAATTTATATGATGCACCTATACAAGAATTTCAAGTCGAACCTCTCCAGACCTATGGATGTAATGGAGCAAACCGTCGCAAAGCAGTCTGACACAGTCAAGAGTGTTATGGCTAAAAGTAAGAATGATTTTTGATTATTCGTGTACTCAATAATTATAAGAAAGGAAGACAAATTGTTGTTAATTGACAAATAAGATTCAATATCATGCACATATTCATTCATTATGGCAAATATACTTACCACTGACGGTTATATAAGCCTGAATGTGCAGGCCATTGTTCTAAAATGTGTATAGGAGCCCGTCAATATAAATGTATTTACACAGTAACCTAATAACCAAGCCTATCCTTGTTTATATTTTTTTAAGTTTTAGCTTTCTATCATATCCCTGTTCCAGACGACCACTAAGAGCTTCAATCCACATACATTTACTGCGCAGGGATGAGCTTGTGAAAATACAGAATTTCAGTCTAATTCTCAAAGCAAACCTTTTTTCTTAAACGGATGATGTTGATTAGCTATCTTGCCAGACATCCCTATACAAATCTGTTGTTAACTCAAATCAACAACTCTTCTTAGTTCTTTTCACACCTATCTTGATTAGATTAGAACCTGCCTTCTTAACCAAGGCTGGTTAAAGCGGTCCACGGGGATGGCGCCAGTAGCCAGGACCTTGGAAAATTAGGGATTCGACTCAAGCCATTCGGCGGAGACTTCTAAATAAACGGGGAGCACCCAAACGTGATTGAGAAAAACTAATTCAAAGCGTAATTGGAAAGTAAGCTCTCGTTAAATGATGTACGGTTATATTAGTTGATGCCATGGCCTCCACTGCAAACCTTATGATTGTCAGGGAAGTTCTGAGGTGCAGTTTAGCATCGCTTCTAGGTGTTAAGAGTTCTTGTCTGCAGCCTATTTGTTCAAATGAGGATATGCAGAGGCCAAGCAAACGATGTGCTAAATAATTGGTTTCGATCCGGTATTTGCTTTGAGTGGATTAAGAAAAGGAAACCAGTCCTGGCATTTAAAACTGTAATTTCAGAGAAACAGAAAAAGACTTTGTGAGTGTAAGTTAAGCGTATTTAATAGAAAAAGAAGATACATTTACACGCAGTACTTACCTTGCAGTAAGACGATACTAAACACACTATTTATTTTGTAGTTTAAGCAGGCAACCTACCATTTAACCGTTTTTCCATTGCTCTTGCCTATAGATGTGTGCTAAAGCACTAATGTGATCTTAACCTACACTTTGCAGTGGCTTGAAATCATAATTATTTTTGTTTCTCTACTCATTGCACTTATTGCAAATGTCTATAGGCACATCAACTGCTGGTGAAGTTATAAATCATAAAATATTGGTAATACTTGTTTATTAATAATATTTTTTAAGTTGTCACAATCGATGAATTATAGGTGCACATCCCTGTATATATATATATACTTTCTCTCTCTCCAAAAGGATTGGCAGAGAGACAAGGGCGTTGGGTTGCTACATTTGATCTGCACACCTTGCTGGATGATAAGCAGATTCAGGCGGCAGAGCTGAGGATAAAATTTCCCCGGACTGCAAGAACTTCAAACTTTACTGTGGAAATCTACCATCAACAGGCATCCACATGTAACATGCACAACACTTGCCAGGATCATCAGTTTGTGGGGCTTACCTCCGCTTCTTCAGTGATTACATCATCAAATCACTGGAAGGTGTTCAATGTTACAAATTCATTATTAAGATGGATTAAAAGAAAGCAACTGTCAAGAAACCGCCTGAAAAAAGTTTCAAGAAATAGGAAAAGACAGCAATCAGACAGGGGTCTGATTTTTCCAGATCCTATCCAGCTTTCTAGCTCAAAAAGAATGCAAGCTTTGAGAGATAAGGCCTTGCTGGTTGTCTTTTCAAACACAAGGTCAGATAACAGCTCAAAAGCAAAAGCAAGTCTGCTCCACACGGCTGAGCAATCCAAATTCTTGTCTCCATCTGAAGTGAAAAAGGTCCGTAGGCCGAAGCGACACAGAGGCAGGAGGGAGCCAAGTTTAAGAAGGCCACAGGCATCCATCAGAGGAAATGAGAAATCTCTTTGTAGAAAAGTTGACTTGTACGTAGACTTTAATCAAATTGGCTGGGGATCATGGATTGTTTTCCCTAAAAGGTATAATGCCTATCGCTGTGAGGGAACTTGCCCTAGTCCTCTGGGAGAAGACCTAAACCCAACAAACCATGCCTATATGCAGGTGAGTTTCACAAATACATATTTGTTTGTTTAATTTCAGTGCACCGCCAATCCTTTTTTCCTTGACAACCTGCTAACTTTTGAACGAAATTGTAAATAATACAAAAATAATTTGAACATTTCTCTTTCTCTTCTAGAGTTTGCTGAAACACTATCAGCCTGATAGGGTTCCATCAGCTTGCTGTGCTCCAACTAAAATGACACCATTAAGCATGCTGTATTACGAGAATGGGGAAATGTTGCTTCGACATCATGAGGATATGATAGTGGATGAATGTGGCTGCCAATAACAGCTCTTATCATGTCTAATGGGCATACCCTCAATGGATGTGTTGAAGAAGAAATTGTACTCAGGCAACCATCAAACTGGAACACTTAGCAAGGAAAAAAGCTCTTTGGTTACATCTGTGCATTGTACAACCCTATAAGAACAGATGTATGTACGTTCAAATTTTTTTAAATAATGTCCTGGGGAAGGAACCAAAGGGGTTTTCAAAATGCAAAACAGTGTTGGAGTGCATTGAGCCAATCTCTGCTGGCTTGGTCAGTCTTCTACAGTGATCAATGGATCGTTCTGGAAAGGACAATGTGAACAAGAAATATTTCGATCAGTTTGAGGAGGGTGTAACACTGCATTGTACGAAAAAAGTGACCTTGCTTGCACATACCTTACAAATAGCATTTGTTCCTAAATGTTTGTCAGAAATGGAACATCAAATAGTAATGTTAGTCATTCCTCAAGCACTGTATATATTGCAAACAAACATTTGTGTACATAAAGTTTATTTATTGTAAATAATACTTTGTATTAATGTAAGCCTAATAATTGATACAAGACAATTGTATTGCCTAGTTTTAACAGCACATTTAAATTACTAGACTTACCTGTATATACAGTGGTATCCTTTCATATTTATTTTACCAAAACAAACTTCGAACTATAAGCATGGATGTGGACGTGGACTTTAGTCTTTGTGCTCTTCCAACTCTCAATAGTAAATGCTGGAATGTTGACAGCATGTTAACTGGGAAATACCATTTGTCACAAAACAACTATTGTAACAGCATAACATGCTAACAAAAGAGGTGGTGGAACACTGTTTCTGGTATCAGAAAGAGTAACCCTTTGCAAATTCCAGTCTGCCCTTGGGTTCAGGGACAGTGCTCCACAGTTGTAACCACATCCACCATAAGTATAGGTTTATAGACTCCTTGAAAATAAAGGGGCCAATGCATGTAAATCATTTTAGAATCTTCAACACTGACTTGGTAAATCTGCTGCTGTTGCTTGTTGTTGTAAATGCTCAGATTCAAAGGCCCCAAAAGCAACCATATTCATTGTCTTTCTCGGGTCCTTTGAAAAAATATGAATGGCTGACCAATAAGGAATATTCTGGTAAAACTCAATTGTTAGGCCTAGGCCAGAGGCTAGACTAGAGGAAACAAGCTTGTGAACTCCAATCAAGATCTACAGGTAGGCCTAGGTAAAACCTTTTGATGTAATTTCTTTTAAGACAAGATCGGAAAGTATTATATGTTTTAGGCCTATTCACAATCATCGCCTATGTGTCATGAAGCTTAAGAATTGATATTCATAAGTAATTTGTAAAAAGTTTATGGATAACGAACAACCACTAACACCGTTGTGCATGTCCGGAGTAGGATAAGCGGCACCAGAGCGCTCTGAACGGCACTTATACCATTACCATGCGCCTTAACGAACATCAACGTTGCGTACCATATATGCAGCACTATACGTCCAATAATAAAACAAGATCACGTTTTTATTGAGTACATAATAACAGATTAAGTTAAGAATCCAATTCTAGCTTGTTAAAAATATTTGAAAGGGAAGTGTGGAGGCTATTTATTACATTTTAGTGTAGTCTGCCTTTTCGAGGTGCACGTTTGAGTCCTACGATATAGGGCAGGGCAGAGAGTATCAAACTATTCCGTAGCATAGACTAACGTTAGCTGGTTGAAGAAAGTATTTAGTCTCTCATTGAATGTGTACGTTCAAAATTGGATGTGATTTTAGCGTTGAGTTCAACTGAGACACAGAACATGAACTGCACAAGGCTAATGTACTGTGCGCAAATCTAAGTTCTATCCAGCTAAAAATACAACAACTCCAAATTTGACGTGGGCTTTCACAGAATGGATGGATTTCATTGGGTAGTGACTAATAGTGCTCCCCAATCTTCTCCTAACATTAGCGGCTGTCACTCTACACACAAGACTTGAGCCTAGCTAAAAAAACCTCAATTCACTTTTAACGATTGCCTTCATATTAAAATTCTGTGTTTTTAAGTGTTGGTAAGTTACCTTCTTCTTCTCATGGATTTGTAACACTCATCGATTAAACAATATTGCCACACTAATAAATAATAGGCCTACATTTTTGTCAGTAACTTGAATGGCATTGCCCTTAAGCAAGGTGGCCATGAAGTTCTGGGTGTCTCAAAAGTGTTCACAATGAGGCAACATGAAAGGGTTGGTTAATGTAGAGATTCAATTCGTGGGTATCATCTGGTTGGATAGGGATATAAAGTGCCCATGATATTTTGTGAATGGGTTTGTAATATGATTTATGCAAATGACTTCAATAAGTACATTTGTTACGCAATGACTTGCTGCAGGTTTAATAAGTATCAAGAAAATGGCTGAAGCAGTTGCCAATGTGGCAAGAAAAGTCAATGCAACAGTTGAAGAGGGGAAAAGTATCTTGGGTAAGCGCCCCTTATCGCTGTTTAAATGATCTGCAATGTTTATTGTACTGTAATTTAGACATGTGGATGTGCAGTGGTGTATTTCTATATTTCACCAACAGATGGTGACACAGTTCAAACTATTCTACACTGACAGACATAACCAATAACCTACATACATTGTTGTTCTGATATCTAGACCTCTCAAACTGCAAGCTGATCAACTTTCCAGATGGGGTTTTCAAAGTCCTGAGGAGTGTTGTGGAGAACATTCACACTATCACATTGGCTGACAATGAGATGAAAGCTGTTTCAAGCAAATTCTTTGCAACATTCACTAATTTAAAAGGTATCTAGCCTAATAGGATTAATATGAATGGTTATAGAAGTATGCATTCAGTACAGTATATACTGTTGCTTCTTATCTTTGTCTCATTAAGGGAGGGTGTTAAGGGATTGTTTTCATTGGTTGACTGTTATATTACCTTAAATTATCCTCCCTCAACAAATGCATCCACAAGTCAATTACCTGAAGTGATACTACTGCAAAAAAAGTTTTTTTTTTGTATCCTGTAAATGTTTTACTGTTATATTCTTTGCAGAACTGGACTTGCAAGGCAATGTTCTCACCAAACTACCAGATGCTGTTGGGGATATGACGCATCTAACAAGCATCAATCTGGCCAACAACAAGTTTTCTGTTTTCCCTGAAAAACTCGCTGATATACCCACACTAGAAGTTATTAACCTAGAGGGGAATACAATCACTGGTAAGAGTCATGTGTTGTAGATGAGTAAAAAGTTGAAAATCTTTTATTTTTTACAATAATTATTATGAAATATGTTGTTCTCGGAAATGGCAGAGAGACAACACATATTAGCATATTGACTTCATGTATTTTTTGACTTAGACTTCTATCCTATGTTTGATTTTTTCTTTCACAGAACTGCCACTGAAGAAATTGTCTACTATGTCAGCGTTGAAGTCGATTAACATTAAATCAAATCCATTGGACAAGGAATCTGCAGCAGTTTTGCAATCTCCTCACAATTTTGACATCTTGTCTTCAGTGGATTAGACATGTTCCTCCCTGAGACATTAATTTAATTTTAGAAGCTAAATAATTACTGCCTTGGAAAGTCAATGGTGCACTTTTGGTTTTAAATCACAGACTTTTTTATACAATCATGGACATAGACAAAGAAACCAGACATTAAAAAAGCATGATTTTGGTTCTGACCGTGTTGGATGTTTATTGACATTGAAATCATATTACCCATCTTCAGACATGTTTTTAAGAAGTGGTGTGAAACTGCTATGAATTATTATAGAACTGCTTTCTCATCTTTCCTCAAATTATGAAGAATACATTGTTGTTACTGCACATTCTCAGAATTGTTGTCTTTGATTACGAGAGATAAATACAAGAATAGGCGTAGGAACTAATTAGCTCACGTATTCATGATATATATATATATATATATATATTTAAGAAAGTAGTTGTAGGCTAATAGTTGTTTTTACCATTCTAATGCATGGTACATCTAGTTTATATGTGTGTAACCAAGGGCCTCCCTAGTTATGCAAAAAGGCTGAGTTAGAGTAATGTTTGGTAGGTTATATATATTTCACTGTTGAAATCTTTACAAACGCCATTAATCATAATTTTTCATGTTTTAGGCTGGTCCGAGATAAATAGATAATTGTAAAATGAGCAGACTCATACAAGGAGCATATGTTTTACAGCCTGTTTTTTACACTGGTGACCATTGCCATGAAAAGGTTAATTGCTTTGCCCTTTTTTATTTTCTCTTGTCTTTTCAACCTTTCTGACGTGCTCAGCATACCACAGGATCTTTTACCTCGACTGTCAGTCTTGTTAACCAAAATGGTTTGACAAAATGTTTTGAGCAACAATGAACCGTTTAATATATCTACTCGGTGCAAATTTTTATGATTTTATAAAATAGTTTTTGAGCAATAGTCAAGAGCAGCAAAAACCTCACAGCTTATTTTGTCCCATCTCTGATATTCTGTTATTTTGTTTTGTTTTTGTGTTGAATTTAGTTTGAACTGTTAATGTTTTTTGTCTGTTCACTGTTTGTGTGTCATTGTCTGTTTTTTCTATTTAAAAAGTGGTTTAGAAAAGTGCTATATAAATAAAATGTTATTATCATGTGCATTTATTATGTACATTTTACTTCAAGAGAGCAGGACTTGCAACTCTCCACATTTATCTTTGCAAGCATGCCATCATGTAAATAAGGGGTGGGACATATGCTTTTTATACAGTACTGGTGGTGGTCAAATCTAAAATCATCTAAGCCTAAGAAGGGCTCCCTCTATCTTGCTGAAGGACTACCAAATTAATGCTAACACAGAGCTAGGACCACGTGATACACAGAATGGGGTTCCCTGCTCAAACAAAAAACCCCAGATTTAAACATTTCTAAGATCCGGAATGTCCCTTGAAATTAGAGAATTTTATGATAATTATAATGATATATTATAACAGTGTAAGATAAGGTTTTAGGTAGAATTGTTGTAAATATAGTTCTTATTTATGCATTTTGAATGTAGCCCACGACATCTCTTGTAAGAAATGTAGGAAAAGTCTAGTAAGTATGGTTAATTTCATTCAGCTAGTGTGTTGCAATTATGCA
>JAPMUY010000287.1:2500-14629 GCA_026901105.3 Galaxias olidus | reverse complement strand
ACCTGTGCAATGCGCACACGCACACAGTCAGCAATGCGGCCTACAGTTTACAGCGGAATGTGCAGTCCCAGGTGTAGGTATTCAGTGATGTCATCACACCCACGTAAGGACGTCACTGGGTGAAACCATTTGAAGGGGCTAAAAGTCCAGAGGGCGTTATGGTATAGCATAAATGGTGGACTATGTTAAAAATGAGAATCCCTCTCTCTACCATGGGGCATCCTAAACAGCGTTTCAAACCCAAATGACGGGTACTAATATAGGTCACCCCATGGTGGCAAATAAGTCTGAATGTGTATGGCCCCATAAACCTCAACAAAAAACACTAGCCCAAGCCAAAAACCAAAACTCCAGGTAAGCTGCACCTAAGAAGAAAACCGAAAAAAACCCAACAAAGTAACAAAATCATCTCCCATGAGGCCTGTCATCTGCAGACAATTTGCAATTCCAGGCTGGGGGTGTATGGGATGAAAGCTGGCCTCTGCTCCTAGACTTCTGATGATCTCTGCTACACCCACCACCTCACAGCTGCTGCCCCACGGGTAGCCTTCTGCTCTGCAGTGCACACACACACACACACACACACACACACACACACAGGGATGGGCCTATGGGGGGGGTCAGTGAGAATAGATGAATCAACGTGATAAGTAAGCCTCGCTGCTCGACACGCGCGCACACATTTAAAACCCATCCCCCAAAAAGGAATTCAGAAATTAGCAGTAGGTCTCGTTGATTTGTTGTTTGATTGCATGATTAATGATTTTGAGAGGCTGAGGGAGAACGACGTATGGACGTTCTCATTCCTGAGGTCAATGCGTCAGTCCAAGGCTGTGTTGATGACTGATCATAATTGGAGTGAAACTAGACATTGTAAGTGACTTGTAATTTGCAAACGGGAAGATTAGTGGCTTGTTAGAGCTAATGAACTTTGGAGGGGCTAGCATCGATAACGGTTAGCGCTCTGTTGCCCTGGACAACATGACGACTCCTTGGCTCAGCTGCTGAAAGGTGTCAAGGCGAGGAGCGGCCGGGCGGTGTGTGTGTGTGTGTGTGTGGAGGTGAAGGCCACAGGGAAGATAACGTTGGGCGGCTTGATAAACAAAATGAGGATGGTGAAAAGGACGGTCGCTTGATAGCTCAAGCTCGGCAAAGTCGGAACAGCAGAGAACAACATCCCCTTCCGCTGAAGTCGCCAAACTTTCTCAAAGTTCAAGGAGCAGGAGCCACTCACTGCAGACACATTGCACCCTTTCACCGATCCGGGATCAAGGAGGCACATCTAAATAGTTACGTACGCCTTAAATGGAATGATCTGGGCATTCCGCGACCAACAGGATGACAAAATGAAAATAGATTTAGTGCTTAGTTCATCTCAAATTAGGCATGCTGCAGAGTAATGAGCATGTGGGGGAGACAACATGGGTATGTGTGCGCATAATACGTCTGCCTGAGAGTGTCAGAGAGGGTGTGTTTGTGCGCGTGCGTGCGGGCCCTGGGCTCACAAGGGATGCTGCTGGATTTGGGCTCGGCTAAAGCCCTGCCAGTGTAAATAATTACCGTTAGCAGCCTTTTTAAATCACATCTCATTACAGAGCGCGCGGCAGGCCTGATCCAGAGCATTGGCCCTTTCATCCCGCAGATTATCCTTCATCGCCGTGGCCGCACGCGCTCACAGACATGCAAATACATGCTAATGCCCTGGCTCCGCCTCCCCGCGCTGCCCTGGGAGGACAGGAAGAGCCAGGAGGAGGAGGAGGAGGAGGAGGAGAGGAGAAGATGGGGGCGAGGTGGGACGATGGAGGGGCCGTGGTGGATAGAGACGACTCGGGCGAGAGGAGAGGAGAGGAGAGGAGAGGAGGAGAGAGGAGGTGATGGAGCGAGGGGTGATAGAAGGCTAGCGGTGGTGGGGTACGGAGAGAGGCGGGAGGAGGAGGCGAGCAACAGCCGGAGTAATGAGGGATGTAGAAAGAGTGAGGATGGAAAAGGAAGCAGAAGAAGGAATGACACAGAGAGAGAGAGAGAGAGAGAGAGGGGGGGGGGGGGGATCAGGGCAGAGAGGGGTGTCTGTGCTGTGACGTCAATGCAAGATGGAGGGAGAGCGTAGAAGAGGAGAGAGCAGGCCGATTGAGAAAAAGAGGGGGAGAGAGAGAGAGTAATGAGGGAGTGATAGAGATGGAAAAGAAGATGGAGGGTAGGAGGGCAAGCGGGTGGGCTGCACGCCAGGGTGGCACCGGGCCATGAGAGTGTACCGAGGGAGGGAGAGAACGAGAGAGAGAGAGGGAGAGGGAGAGAGAGAGAGGCAAAGATGGCTGTAGAGAGGGAGGGTGAGCAGAAAGAAGCAGGGAGATGGGGTGGTCTCCAGTCCGTGTGGGGAGGGGGGGGGGGGGTCAGTGTCTGCCAGCCTACGGGGTTACTCTGTCCCTCTCTCTCTCTCTCTCTCTCCATCACACACCAGCTGGTCTGGGACACATGGGCAAAGGAAGGAGCCCCGTGAACGTGTGTGTGTGTGTGTGTGTGTGTGTGTGTGTGTGGAGGTGTGTGTGTGTGTGTGTGTGTGTGTGTGTGTGTGTGTGTGTGTGTGTGTGTGTGTGAAGGAGGAGTTTAAACAAAGCCAGTCTGATAAAAGAACAGATAAAAAAGGTTCAGGAGGCCCTACAAAATAGCTTAGCATTCACACTGAGGAGAGCTGTAGAGAAAGTGTGTGTGTGTGTGCCTGCATGAACTAAAAGAAGGTAGATAGTGAGCCCCAGTGACCCTGCACCAGGCACTGTTCTGCTCTGCTCTGCTGTGGACTCATATGAGCAGGTGTGTGTGTGTGAGCAGGAGATGAGTGGCGCACTCCTCAGTGCTCCGGCTAGCTCACACACAGAGGACACACGCTTGACTGCCCTCACCCACTCTGTGTCTCACACACACACACACACACACACACACACACACACACACACACACACACACACACACACACACACACACACACACACACACACACACACACACACACACACACACACACACACACACACACACACACTAATAGCTGCATGAGCAACGTGGCGGGTCAAGGGTCGTGCTGCATCAAATCATATCTCTCACTAAATAGGCATAATCTCCGTAGAGCCGACACAGTAGCCTCTCCATGCTCCGACACACACATGAGCGGGGCAGACGTATGACGGATTAATCACTGAGCAGTGACACTATGGCACACAGCGGCACATGTCCACTCTTATCCAGCTTTGATGCCCTTATATGGCCACGGCAGCTGGCTACGAAACGCTTTTAAAACCATATCGCCAATTCAGCTTTTCAAATACAGTTGGAGTTCGACTATAGTTGGGAGAGCGGTAGGGTGATGGACATGACCGTTGTTCCTATGAGCTTCCCTGCTGTGGGCCTGCGGTTCTTCTGCATGTCTGGATTATAAAAACAACCCGGCGCCTCACCCCCGTAGCCTTTATGAGGGCGGTCAGAGTGTAGTGTGTCTTGTGTGTTTGTGGCCTGCAGGCCCAGTGGGTTATGGAGGGTGAGTTGCCGTGGTGGCCTATGGCTGCTTTTAGTGGCCCTGACTGGGACAACACCACGCTCTGAGACTCTCGCCCGGCCTGGCCCTCAAATCCCCCCTGATCCATGCTGTCGTGTTGTTCAGCGGCCCATCTCTCCATCCCTGCCCCCCTCCCCCCCCCTCCCCCCATCCTTTCATCTCCACGTGTCACTTTGAAACCAACCCCTTGGAATAATCCCTGTCTTTCCCCGAATCGATGAAAGAAAAAAAAAAAACAACATCCATTCATTCCCACTCCGGCACGCGCGTCCACTCTGCGACGTGCAGGCTGGCTAAGCCCCCCCCTCTTAACCTGAGGGACGCAGAGAGGCGCGAGCGGGCCCATTCGTCGCCACGCTGATGCCCACGTTTATGGGGCCATCTGTTACGCGAGGCCCGGCTAGCGGAGCCAACAACAACGGGGCCATTTGGAGAGAATAAAAAGCCCTGCGTGTCGGGGCGGTGGTCTTCCGCCGTCGGAGCAGAGGGGAGAGGCTTTGGAGTGGAACTAGGCCGGTCCACGCCAGGCCTGGCTGACGACTCGGTGGCGGGGGGGGGGGGGGGGGGCACTTTCACAATGGCTTACCGGCGGAGATCGGCTCTGACTGGCACGGGTGACGGAACGGATTTGCATTCCTACGACCGTTATTAAAACCACGGAACGGGTTTTATCCTTTTCTTTTTATTTTCCCCCTCTTTTTTTTCCCCCCATTTCATTTCGACTTTTTCTGTGGTCCAATTCGTATTGAAATGACAGGGGGGTCTAATGGCGGGCGTGGCGACAGGAGCGCGTATCTTCCCCCCCCGAGGCTTTCTCTCTGGCATGCAGAGCGGCCTGCAGTCTGCCACCGGCGTCACGGGGCAGCCAGAGGGAACAGAGGCAGAGCCCTCCAGTCGGAACGGCAAACGGACAAACGCTACCGGAGAGTGGGAAAGGTGAGCGCTGGAGCTTCCACGCTCCTGATCAAACTTCTACACCAGGGGCAGGAAGTGTTAGGCAGAGGGGCGGTGGAGGAACCTCGAGGTGCCCCTGCTGGTAGACCTCCTGGTCATAGACGACTGACCACACACACACACACACACACACACACACACACACACGCACACACACCCACGGTGTCCACCATCAGTATGGGAGCCATATGCTGCTGCTGCTCCTCCTCCTCCTCCTCCTCCTCCTCCTCCTCCTCGCAAGGCCAAAAACAACAACTTGTCCTGAACTTAAAGTAGCAGACACACGTCTCACCATCTTGTGGAGGTGCTTCTCCTTGCGGACGTCCACCATCACCATGCCCTCCTTGACCAGCGCCAGGCCCACGTCGTCCTTGCTGTCCTGGAACTGCAGCGTGACGTGGGGGCAGGCGGTGCCCGGGTACTCCACGTTCAGCAGGCACTGGGCGTTCTGGATGTCCCTCACCAGGCTGTCCACCACGTCCGCGCGCACGTCCTCCTGGTCAGGGGGGAGAGAGAGAGAGAGAGGGGGGGGAGGTGAGAGAGAGGAGGAGCAGGCGAGGATGGGGGGGGGGGCACACTGGCTGGGTCGTTTTAACCACCAGGTTCACCTCCTTTGATGACAACACACGCTGAACAAAGAAACCCCAACTACTAAGTCATTACAGGACAGCGGGAGAGGAGAGGAGGGGAGTGGAGGAGAGAGATGAGGAGAGAGATGGATGAGACGGACAGAAGGGGGGGGGGGGGGGTAGTAAAGCTAGCAGTGGGGAGGTGATAAGAGGGGATGGAGGGATGGATAGAGGAGAGGCGTGAGGAGGCATAAATGAGTAGGACACGGTGAACTATTTAGTATGCAAAGATGCTTGTCGTTTAAGCCTCAACATACTCTCACTCTCTCTCTCTCACACCCACACAGAGAAAGAGAGAAAGAGCAAAAAGAGCAGAAATAGCAAGTCTACAGCAAGACTGAACAATCCATCCAAAATAATTACTTTCTTTTACTATCACTCTCTCTCTCTGTCTGTCTCTGTCTCTATTTGTCTTACGCGCGCGCACACACAGACACACAGAGAGAGAGAGAGAGAGAGAGAGAGAGAGAGAGAGAGAGAGAGAGAGAGAGAGAGAGAGAGAGAGAGAGAGAGAGAGAGAGAGAGAGAGAGAGAGAGAGAGACTAATCATTGACTTGTAGTGCTTGGCACTTACCAATTACCCTCTCGGCAGTTCAAGAGGTTCTACTGGCTTGTCTAATGGTCTGGCTCTACTCCCACCTCTGGTCCTCCTCTCCTCCTCCGCCCTAATCCTTCTGCTCCCCCTCTCGTCTTCAACCAATCCCAGACACTTCCTTCCGGAACGCCATCACATCCTGCTATACTTTTCAAGCCACTGGATCATTTGTTCAGAAACGAACAAAGGTAGTCTAATACTAATCTGAGGTTGCATCAAAGTAATGCTCCATATTCAGACACGTTTCTACTGTAGAAGACAGCCCCTGAAAACGCCTTGGAAAGCCAGAAGGCTGCAGTGCACAGCTCTCCATACAGTAGAGGGACAGCCAGGGGGCTGCAGTGCACAGCTCTCCATACAGTAGAGGGACAGCCAGGGGGCTGCAGTGCACAGCTCTCCATACAGTAGAGGGACAGCCAGGGGGCTGCATTGCTCTCCATACAGTAGAGGGACAGCCAGGGGGCTGCATAGCTCTCCATACAGTAGAGGGACAGCCAGGGGGCTGCATTGCTCTCCATACAGTAGAGGGAGATAGCCAGGGGGCTACATTGCACAGCTCTCCATACAGTAGAGGGACAGCCAGGGGGCTGCAATGCACAGCTCTCCATACAGTAGAGGGACAGCCAGGGGGCTGCATAGCTCTCCATACAGTAGAGGGACAGCCAGGGGGCTGCAGTGCACAACTCTCCATACAGTAGAGGGACAGCCAGGGGGCTGCAGTGCACAGCTCTCCATACAGTAGAGGGGGGCTAGCGAACACAGAGCTGGAAAGCAGAGCACAGAAAGAAGGCACCTAGGACTATCACTCCCTAGCTATCAGTCCCTCCCCTCTCTCCATCCCTCTTTTGCTCCCTGGTCCTGTCTCCATGGCAACCCCTGGAGCTAGCTGCCCTTGGGCGTGCGCGTGTGTGTCTGCGTTAGTTGAAAAAGGGCGATTGTGTGTGTTTGTGTGTGTGTGTGTGTGTGTGTGGGAGGGACGCTTGTTCAAGGGGAAAAACTCGAAGGGGCATTTTGTTTCTGTGCTCTCTCTCCCTACCCCTCTCTCTCGCCCCCTCTCTCCGGCCAGCTTGTCACTGGCACAGCGGGGCGGCTCTGGGGGAAAGACGGGAGCACAAACAGAAAGATTTAAAGATAGACGTCCGGACAACAGAGCCAGAAGACACATGACTAAAGAGGGACAGGGGGATAGACAAAAGGAATGAGAGAGGAAACGAGTCGAAAAAGGGTGGAAGGGGCAGCCAAGTGTGATGCAATATGAATGAGAGCCTTCTGCTGAATGGAACTAGGCCTCTTACTGGGGCACGAGAGAGAGAGAGAGAGAGAGAGAGAGAGAGAGAGAGAGAGAGAGAGAGAGAGAGAGAGAGAGAGAGAGAGAGAGAGAGAGAGAGAGAGAGAGAGAGAGAGAGAGAGAGAGAGAGACAGAGAGAGAGAGAGAGAGAGAGAGAGAGAGAGAGAGAGAGAGAGAGAGAGAGAGAGAGAGAGAGAGAGAGAGAGAGAGAGAGAGAGAGAGAGAGAGAGACAGAGACAGAAAGACAGAGACGGAGAGAGAGAAAGACATGGAGGGAGCGAGAGAAATGAGTTGTTGTGCAGCTGTTTCGGCTGTTGACAGAAAGATAAGGATATAGTGTGAAAGGTCTGTGTGTGTGTGTGTGTGTGTGTGTGTGTGTGTGTCTTGCCCGGCCGGCCTAGACAAACAGATGAGGCCCTTCCACCTGCAGGAGGCTCACACTGACTCAGGAGAGAGTTGACAGCGTGCGCGCGTGCACGCACACACGCACACACACCAACTGTCCTGCAAAGGCAGTTTGTGCTGTTTCTACTTACTGTGTGCAGTCCACCTGCACACACATACATACAACACACATACAACACACACACCACACACACCACACACACGCAGGCAGGCAGGCATCATCCCAAACACGGAGTAAGTCAGGTTACACTTGTATTAGATCTTCTCTAAGTAGAGCTTACGGTCATCCAGCTCAGGCTGTGTTTGTGTGAGTGTGTTCCCCACGCGACCCATGCAGTCGACTCAACTTCACCACTCCTTTCAGAAAAACCCATGGCATTAAAGAGAGCCGCTATACTTAGGTCAAGCTAAGAAGTGCTGAGTGCTGGTCTCCTGACACACATTACACCACCCACACACACACACCCACACACACAGACACACCCACACACACACCCACCCACACACAGAAACAAACAAACAAACGTAAAGAACTGGATTAGGGCTGAAAACCTCACGTCAACGTTTCCGCCTACAGCAGCTGTTCCCTCACACAAAGGTCGTGTGCAGCAGAGAGGCTGCTGGTCGCTGCGTGACCCACAGCTTCACACCCCTCACAGGACGAGCTCCGTGCCGCTGGTCATCTCCGCAGACTGTGCACCGAGGACCGCTCACCAAACGCCGGTGGCATCGCTACACACTGGACGTGGGCGCGTGTTTGCGTGCCCCTTGCCTCCTGCAAAGACAGGACGTAGGCGAGGGCAGGGGTGTGTGTGTGTGTGTGTGTGTGTGTGTGTGTGTGCCCTTACGTCTTGAGGGACCTGGATGTAGGCGAAGGTGTACTCCGTGGCCTGGGCCTGCAGGGTTCTGGTGCTGAAGGCGGGGGGGATGGTGGCCAGGCGAGTGGACGGGACCACCTCTCTCTGGAGGAACGGAACAGAGAGAAACACACACACACGCGCGCGCGCGCTCGTCAGCCCACTCAACAGGAAATAAGTATCATATACAACAAAGGCTGGTAGACTTTTTAAAAGGAGGAGAGATCCAAAATACAACCATCACACACACACACACACACACACACACACACACACACACACACACACACACACACGGGCCTATGGGGGGGGTCAGTGAGAATAGATGAATCAATGTACACCGTCCTACGTGAACGGCAGGCCCAGGCTGTATGAAACTAAAGCCACAGCCAATGGATAGCACCGGGACTCACGTTGCCATAGTCGATGTAGAACACGTGCACCTTGGCTGGAGACTCCACCTTCTCCACTCTGGCTCTGTACCTGGAGAGAGGGAAGAGAGAGAGAGAGAGAGAGGGAGAGAGAGGGGGGGGGAGGGAGAGAGAGAGAGAGAGGGGGGCGAGACAAGTAAATTATATCCCTTCTTATTTCTCCTGAGAGGGTGTGTCGACTGTCATCAGGAAAGAGCAGAGACTGAGAGAGAGAGAGAGAGAGAGAGAGAGAGAGAGAGAGTTGAGAGAGAGAGAGAGAGAGAGAGAGAGAGAGAGAGAGAGAGAGAGAGATTACAGGAGGAGGGAAAAGAGGGACGCGGAGGGAGAAGGGGGATGTGTCTGGGACAACAGTCATGTGGGACCTAGACGGCTGCTCTGCCTGAAGATGGAACACTGCCATGGAGTAGTGTGTGTGTGTGTGTGTGTGTGTTTGAACCTGTCCATCACACTCAGTCAGAACCTCCCACATGACCAAGAAAAGACAAAATAAGAGTAAGAGAAAGGGAGGAAGGAGAAAGGACCAGTGTAGAGAGAACAAATGATTCAAATTAGGAGACCACCAGGGACGATAGAGAGAGAGAATCAGAGGAGAGAGAGAGAGAGAGAGAGAGAGAGAGAGAGAGAGAGAATCCCTCAAAAAGAGAGAGAGAGAGAGAGAGAATCCCTCAAAAAGAGAGAGAGAGAGAATCCCTCAAAAAGAGAGAGAGAATCCCTCAAAAAGAGAGAGAGAGAGAATCCCTCAAAAAGAGAGAGAATCAGAGAGAGAGAGAGAGAGAGAGAGACAGAGAGAGAATCCCTCAAAAAGAGAGAGAGAGAGAGAATCCCTCAAAAAGAGAGAGAGAGAGAGAGAGAGAGAGAGAGAGAGAGAGAGAGAGAGAGAGAGAGAGAGAGAGAGAGAGAGAGAGAGAGAGAGAGAGAGAGAGAGAGAGAGAGAGAGAGAGAGAGAGAGAGAGAGAGAGAGAGAGAGAGAGAGAGAGAGAGAGAGAGAGAGAGAGAGAGAGAGAGAGAGAGAGAGAGAGAGAGAGAGAGAGAGAGAGAGAGAGAGAGAGAGAGAGAGAGAGAGAGAGAGAGAGAGAGAGAGAGAGAGAGAGAGAGAGAGAGAGAGAGGAGAGTGTGTGTGTGTGTGTAAGTGTGTGATTGACGTGTTCTGTTCTCCTCAAAATGGCTCCTCAGTATTCATTGGGCGTTGAAAAGACTCGAGCCCCAATTAGTCTTTTAATAAAACCCTGACAAGCTTCCCAACACACACACACACACACACACACACACAGGTTGTGTGAACCACAGAGCGGGAACAACAAGGCACTGTGTGTCTTAATTAGCTCCCAGCAATAATAGGGGGGTCTGGGAAACAAAAGAGCAATGTGCGTCCCAATCAAATCCATTTGGAGAGTCAGAGGACCCGCCGTGCCGCTATTGAACTGACTGACGGAGAGAGTCTTTTTATGGAGAACAGCTGGGGAGGGAGAGAAGAGACAAATTAGGGAGAAAAACAACGAGGGCAGAGCAAAGTCCTCCGTAACAGATGGCTGTTCTGATGTAAAGTGCCGGTTGACTTCCGTTCCGGCGCAGGCCAAAGCAATAGCTTTGGAGTTTCACCCCTTAATGAACTGGGGAACAAAGAGAGAGGGAGGGAATACGAGGGGGAGAGAGAGAGTGAGAGGAGGAGCAGAGCTGTTCACCTGCACAACGAGGACAACGCTGGTTTAGACAGTCACGGGCTCTGCTCTCGCTCTTTTCCATTTCTCTCTGTCTGACTGTCTCTATTCTCCCTCACCGTCTCTCTCACTCTCGCTGTCTGTTATTCAGTGTTCTCTGTCTCCCTCTCCTCCTTGACAGGGTCCAAAGTCACTGTTCACACTCAGACAGATGGCTGTAGGGACAGATGGAAGCGAGTGTGTGTGTGGGAGAGAGAGAGAGAGGGCGGGAGCGAGCATCCTGTATGTGTAGACCTGAAGCCAGCTGCAACTCAAGATGAAGAGGCCTCTCACAGCAGTGGCTGTTAGAGAGATGGGGGGGGGGGTGTTTTCTCAGCACCTTGCAGGTTCAACCCCACAGTACAACTAAAGGACTGCTAAACTGACAGAGCCCCTCCGTATGACGGACCGACTGACACCTCCATCTGACAGACACCTATATCTGACAGACTCTTCTTTCTGACAGACCAGCTGACCCCTCTAACAGAGACACTGACCCCTCTGACAGACTGACTGATACCTATATCTGACAGACTGAGGCGGAATCCTCCATCTGACAGACTGACTGACACCTATATCTGACAGACTCTTCTTTCTGACGGACCGACTGACCCCTCTGACAGACTGACACCTCTATCTGACTGACCCCGTGTTCCAAATCAACCCCCCTTCACCTGCCTGACCCCCGCTGGCTGACCGCCTGACCTGACCCCCCCCCCCCCCCCCCCCCACCACCACCCCTGACGGACTGACATGAGGGTGTGTTTGTTTCGTACCACTCTCCGTCGGCGAAGGTGGCGATGCAGTAGTCTCCTCTGCGGGGGGCGTAGGAGCCCTCCACAGGGGGCTGGGTCGCGATCTCTGCCCTCATGGTCTCCATCAGGCTCTCAAGCTGGGTTCCTGCGGGGGCAGCAGAGGAGGAGGAAGAGGCACCGTTAGTGGATTCTGGACGGAAACAATCCAAAATGGAGCTCTGGTCCTGCCAAGGCCACACAAACTAAAAAACATGGTGTCTGGTGTGACTTCAGTACTGGAAGTGAAACATATCCATTTAATGTTTTATCCCCAATTACACTGTTAGCAACAATGAGCCCACATCACAAACACCCCCCCCAAACCTGCTGCCAGTAGCAGTTGACGAGGAAAGAAATGGTTCTTCCAGTTTCTTCTATTTGTTAGCCTTTTAGCATTGTGTCGCTAATGCTAGCTCTACGCATTGTGAGAGGAAAGAAGGGGCGAGAGAGCTGGAGAAAGAAGAGGAGAGAGAGAGAGGGACCTCGTTGTGAGCATATGCCGTTTGTGTAGTTCAGTTTGGACAGAAAGAGCCAGGTTTCCTGACGTGGTCCTGCAGATCAACCAGCATTGATCGCACGGGCAGGAAGACTTAACTGGGACTTTGGGGGGAGGATGCAGGCTGTTGATGCCCTCACCGTGTTCAGGGAATTAGGGAGAGAAGGGAGAGAGAGAGGAGAGGAGCGGAAGGGACATGGGGAGAGGGAACGGGAGAGGGTGTCCATTTCATGTTTTAAGCCGTGATCTGAGGATAATGGCTTACGTGTGAGACCAACGACCGTGCATGTTTACTTTGTGCCTGTGCATGTGTGTGTTTACTGGATTTGTCTTTATCCATCAATGTTTGTGTGTGCCCGTTTTTGCATATGTGTATGAGTTGGATTATTATTATTATTTCTCTGACCGGTGTGTGTGTGTGTGTGTGTGTGTGTGT
>JAPMUY010000286.1:0-14223 GCA_026901105.3 Galaxias olidus | reverse complement strand
GAAACGGGATGCGCCTGAGCTCAATTTTGAGTGTCACAGCAAAGGGTGTGAATACTTATGTACATGTGATCTTTTTTTTTTTTTTATATACATTTGCAAAAAATTCAAAAAAACCTTTTTCTCTTTGTCATTATGCGGTATTGTATGTAGAAAGTTGAGAATTTTTTTTTATTTAATCCATTTTGGAATTAGGTTGTAACATAATAAAATGTGGAAAAGGTGAAGGGGTATGAATACTTTCCGGATGCACTGTATATAACGGTATCATCCGCATAAAAATGAATATTAGCATCTGCCATGTTGTGACCCAAATTATTTATATAAATAGTGAATAAAAGTGGACCTAATACAGAACCCACACCCTTGTGGACGGATACTAGTGTACATTGCCTAGATTAAGCCAGGTATAAGCAAGCATGACAAATGTAAATACATGTAAATACAGCAAATTAATAAGTCTGCCAAGGCAGGCATGAAAAATAACACAACCCAATTAGTAAAACAAAGATTAAAAAAATCCTACTGGCTAAGATGTTTGCTTTGCGGGAAGTTTGGGATCAACAGTGGAAGACGGCGGGGCTTGATGTTGAATACAGTAATAAATCCATCACAGTCGGAAGTCCCTTATAGCTCCTGTTCAAATTATAAAATAGACTACCTTTTAAGGGGTGAGGTCAGCATATATAGGCTACGATCTTAAGCTTATATTGATCTGACTTGAAATAGAAAATTATTAGTCTGTTGGAGGAGTGTCAAATACTACCCATACATTATCCATCCATTAACTTTTACCGCTTATCCTGTACAGGGTCACGGGGGGGCTGGAGCCTATCCCAGCGGACACAGGGCGAGAGGCGGGGTACACCCTGGATAGGTCGCCAGTCTATCACAGGGCCGACATATAGGGACAGACAACAACTCACACTCACATTCACACCTATGTGTCAAATACTAGTGCATTAACATTCGGGAAAAGATGTCAAGGACCTCAAGTCTTTTATTATGTAGTAGGCTTATAATTTACGTTGCTGCACCATATTATTTCTGTGCTTTAACTTTGGTTAAAAAGACAGAGTATATTCCTTGGCAAGCTAAATAATTTTACACTAAAAGGGATGGATTAACAAATGAAACCTATGATTACACGGGACGCGCACGCGCACGTGTGTAATGCCTGTGTCTCCATTGTGAGTCTATGTAAATCTTTGGGATCTCAGACGTCTTGAGCAGGCTGACGTCAGTAAGGTGTTGGCATGTAAGTGGGTGGCACTTTTCACACCTCATAGGTCGCGAACACGGCCGTGCACACAACCGCAAATGTCCGGGAACATTGCGCTTATACATTTGTGCACTGGAGTTTCCAGGTCGGAAATTCTCCTTTTCGTGCTGTGTAAAGAACATCATGTCAAAAACTAAAGAAAGTGATTACATCTCAGGACTTGATATCCTCGATTGTGATTGTTATGTTTTTACTCTGTCGCGTTGACTATGATGTCACTACAATAGTTATGTGGCTATGAACTCTGCCTACATTTTAGGGTACCTGTTTGCAGTGGAATCGCAGTGTAACCATTCCGATAAGTAGTGAACCGAACCGACCCGACCCGTTACCTAATGTATGGTGGAAATGAGCCATATGCGTTGCATGTTTCAAGCCAGAAGTTGGAGGTGTGTGTAGGGTATTTTTTTTTGTGATTATCTGGCCAAGCCGAGAGCGGTTATAGAAGGGGGTGGCTCTGAAACATCATTGCTCACCGTCAAACCTTCTGGAGGTGTTGTGGGCTCAAATTAACAAAACATCCGGGATGAGGGGTGCCAACATGAAAACCCCAATGACAGGGTTTGAGTAATGTAGGAGCTAGTGGGAGCTGAGCTCCCATCAGGAGGGGTCTGAGCTCCCATGAAAGCAGTAAAGTCATACATCTGACGGGGTCGCCAATACAGTGCACCGGTTAATCTATTATTTATTTATCTCCGCCACTAACGTTAGAGACCCCCACAAAGCTCAGATTATAACTTGAACCCTGCAGCCAATGACATATCTGCTCTCAACCCAAATCTTAAATATTGGTTTTTGAAGTGCTCATCTTGGAGTATGGCATAATGAATATTATAAAATAGTATCCTGTGTATTTTGAAATGTAGCAATACACAGTTAAACTGTAGTTTAAATCTCCAGCACTGGAGTGCTGCTGTTTGTGTGCACGTGCGCACTGCTGCCAACCGATTTCTTCCTGCAACCTTTGGAAGAAACAAAACATCATAAGGAAAGAGGGTCTGTGACTCTGAGGTATTATCTATGACATGATTTGAAGAATGTTTGACTCATAATATAACTATATACTACAATATTTAATAGTATTACAAGCAAATAAAAAAAAATTACAGTATGTTGAGTTGATAATCCATGTCAGTCGTCAGCAAGCTTTCTTCATATGTAAAATGGGAAAAGGCAAAGGAGGAGTGTGTAAATGTGGCATTTTTTTTGCAGTTAGTTCTGCTCCTTTCAGGATTCCTGGTGCCTTAAAGAGTCCCGTTTCTGACATTAAGCATTACACCCAAAACCACATCAAGGCCACATATTTATTTTGTGCCTTCTCAGTAATCCTTACATGGGCAGGTTACTTCTCATCCTTCTCGTTATCGTTTTTCCTGATTCTCTCCCTCCTAAGAAATTGCTCATTCCCCATTTTAATTATTTGTGACAGAAATATAAAGAAAAGGTTATTGAATAATAACAAGAACAACTTGAGATTGTGGACGGTAATATAGATATTGATTAAATTAAATGGCTATGATTTAAATCTACAGTGGTTGAGTGTATAATAAATGACGAGATGATTTCACGACTTGATGTTACAGTTTTTCACAATTGTTTACACACGTTTTCTGAATCTTCGGCTCATTTTATCAAAACTCTAAACACAAAACCACAAACACAAAATGCAAAACTCTACAAATCTCTAGCAAAAGCAAACACTGCATTCAAAACTGTTTTATCTCTTACCAAAATGGGTTTTGCATCTAAAATGACATACACACGCATCATATGAATATATCTCTACCAGCCAACACAAAACACTACTGTGAATATCTGATCATTAGGTTTATGTCTTTTGCATTTTCAGTGTTACACTGTAGCCAGTTGTAAAATATTGTTACAGTAATGTATATCTACTCAAATATATATAAATAAACACAAATGCAATACAGTAACAAAAACATTTTGATTTACATGTATTTCCAAAATGCAAAGTTTTTGGAACACTTATGTTTTGTATGCAACACCTTACAACAGGAAAAAACCAGGAAAAACATTCAGTAAGATAAAAGGTTTTCTGTAAAAAAAATTTTTATAAAAAGAGCTCATCTGTGGCCTTTTTATAGTACTAAAGCTCTTATTTATAAGTGAAGAATTAAGCAACTAGTGTTTACACCCGTGAGGAATGGGTGTTGCCAATTGGGAACTGTGTGTAGTGTTTTGAAAAAGTGTGATTTAGAATTGAAAACTGAGTGTAAAGCAGAAATTGTGCTAGCAATTTTGCAGACTTGGTTTAGGGATTTGGTACATGAGTTTCAGGTTTCAGTGATTGCGTTTCAAGTTCCAATTTTAGTGTGTAAACAATTGTGAAAAACTGTAATAGCTGAATATTTAACGGACACATTAATCCAATGGTTCCTTCTGTAACCAAGTACTAAATGGAACCACACATACTCTCTGATGTAAATTAACAAGTTAGAAATGTGGATCCTGTGCTACTTGCAATCGAAATACAGATAAAAGCTATTGATTAATGGACAGACATAGATTTTTGGATATATTTTCATTGGCAGGTTGTGACTGCACATTTTTCTTTTACTAAAACACTTGCCTTTATTGAACTGAAAACACAGGTTTTTAGAGATAACAAAAGCACAATAGTACACAAAAATCAAACATTCAAGAACATCCGACTCATTCACAAAGTTTAATTAGCAAATTAAAAACACCATGCGTATTATTTGTCTGTGTTATGTTTGAATCCAACCCTTCAAAGATCTTCCTTAGAATGATAAAAAAAGTACCAATATATGTACAAAACACTCATTGCAGCCATGAATTATTTACAGAAAATTATAAACTAAATAGGATTCGATCTAACAAATGAATGAAAATAAAATGAAAAGTATAACTAAAATAAACTAGAAATACATAGTTTTTTAACAAAAATGTAAACAAATATTTATACAAAATATATGTATATATTCATATGGTATTAAGGACAAAGCAGATAATTGTTCTCTTACTTTCACAGGCAAACATTCAAATATACACAGGGCAAAACTAAATTCCATTATCTCAAAGTATAAAAAGTCGCTTCTGATACCTTAACACGATTGGAATATAACCACACAAAACTCACAAAAATAAATTTAATAAATGGATCTCAGAGAATAACTAGTATTCTCTTTTTTATAGTTTTTTAACCATAACACTAATTGAAATAAGGTTATGACCGCACACAGATCTACTTAGCGATACCACAACAGTGGTTTGCACCACAGCTCTGTCAAAAATAAACTACTTCAGATATTTTGTCATTCTGCACAAGCTCCTTGAAAGACATTTTAAACTATGTCATGTAGGTCTAGTGCTATAACTGAGTTCTATCTAAATGTAAATTTCACAAGTTTACATCATGTCACATTTATCATTATGGCAGTTAGCAACTTGACTTTCAACATAGATATAGACAGAACATTAAGGGCAGTTAGCAGCCAACTAGCCTGTCGTTAGTACCTTTTAGGGTGAGCTCCCGAAAATATTCTGAATAGATATAAACTGAATCTGTTTCATCTGTGGTGGCACATTCAATCTTACAGAACTTTTTTTTCAAAAATGTATAGTATTGGTAGGATTAGAATCAAACAAGTGTGTAAGTGTAAGACCATATGCAATAGCGCAAACAAATATGAGTTGTGAAGTCTGAACTAGTCGACAAGGTATACTCCAGATGTATTATTGACTGCAAATTAGGGCCAATATTTGTGTGTATGTGGATGAGAGTTTGTTTATGCTGTACAGGGGGGAAGGGGTAGCAAAGTTTGCCAATCAATTTGGATGCTGACAAGGCAGGTAAGTGTGTGACTCAGGGCTTTTCAACACACGCCCATGCACACACATACTTCTCCGCTTTCCCTGGTGAACTACTACAGCAAAACAAACAAGGTAATTATACCGACAATAAAAATGATTTAGCAGCTTAGTGTTAATTAGTCATAGTTTCGCTGTAACACACTCCCAGTTCTTTGATCTTTGATAAATCTAGTGATTGGGTATCTAGTAAGAAAATAACGTAGGTTGTTTGGATTGCTTTCAATAGAATGTACCACAAATACAGCTTCTACTTGAGACAGACAATGTTTTGACATAAAGAATGAATAAGTAAAAAATAAGTCATTAATAATTGGTTCTGTTAAACGTGGTAAAAAAAACATTTCTTTGACATTATATTACAATTTAGGCAATCACACAATATACACACTTGGCAAAGGCAATGCGATGGCATGAAATGGAATCAGGCTATAAACGGATAATCGAAGTTCAGTAAAAGGCAGTGGTATGGTATCCAGAGTGACCCAGAAAATTAGATTAAAAGCATCAGTCACAGCGTTGTGTCGGCCTCAGTGAGTAAATACTGAATGGGGGGGTGTCATTACCAATCTCGTCAGTCAAAATCAAATGAGTGCCTTGACGCTAGCTTCTCATGACATCTTCTGTCATATATTTAATATCAACATAAAACATGTCCTTAGGCCAAGTCATAATGGCACTTTAGTGAAAGGTGATAATTTGACTAAAGTAAATCTAGATGTAATAACTGAAGTAATAACTTTTTGCATTCTTTGAGAAGTTGTCTATTTCAGTTTCTTCAGTTGGTTCAACCTAACCAGAGTGAACAGTTAATGTGTTATTGTGTAATGTGGTGAATGATATTCAGAGCCAAATAAACAAATGGTGCTGTTAAAAAATTTAAAAGATAATTTGATTTGTCCTGTCAATACTGTACATGTGTGCTGGCAGACTTCATGGCATACAATCAGTATAGAATAGGGTTGACAGGAATTTTTTGTCGCTATAAATAATCCACACAATGTACATTCTCTACGATGATAATAAATATGAAATAAATAATACAAAAAACAAATCCATCAATGAACATTTTACATTGTACATGCAGATGGATACAGTTACTGACTTGAGTTTGCCTGGCTCCTCCACAGTTTCTATAACTTTCGGTGTAACAAAGACGTACGTGTGTATGTACTGTATGTGTAAGATAAATTATATATAAAGCACATGCATGTTTTTCAATATCAATTAAACAAACAGTGCTGGCTACTTCCATGACAATTTTAACACCAAGCAAGACACTTCCCACCCTGTCTCCTGTTAAAACCCTTGCTGCTCTTTGGGTCAAAATCCATTCAGGCACACTGATGGTAGGGTTTTCTTCTACCCCTGTTGCATTACATACACAGCATGTTAAGGCTGTCATCTACAGGATGGTACGCATATTATAAAACTAATTAGGACAGATGAAATTAATACATTTGTAACTAACACTTAAACATTAGAGCTTGAGATGGCTGTTATTTTGATACAACTGTGTAATGTCTTGTAGCTTTCTTTTTTATGCATACTTATTGCTTGCGTTGTCTTTATTACACAGAGCGTGTTAGATGTAATTTTAAAGGATATATCAAACAGAGGGGTATATGTAGTCATAGTGACAGTAGTGGTTTCTTCCTTGAAAGGTAATCATTACCAATACACCCGGACTGGACTGTCCTCTTATTTTTTACCATCATGACTGGTTCACCCCCAAATCACAAAAACACCAACAGAGAAAAAGAAAATCACATAAATCTTTTTTTTTTTTAAATCTGCTTTTCAGCTATGGCCTTATAGAGAAGTCGGTGTGCCCCACCCCGACCACAATCCAATTCCACAGTTCTGGTCAGTTCACTTAAGTTCAGGTCAGGTGTTTGGTTTGCAATTAGGTGTATTCTGTCTTATTTCCATACCCTTCTCATCTCTGAAGTAACAGCAAAACATCCTGGCTTTCTCTAATCAGCCAGGAGTTTCCAATCCTTCCATCTACTCAGCACAAGTGTCATGGATTATAAATTTGTATCTCTGTATACATTATACTTTGCGTATTCCATTTGTTTCTTGTTACAAGCAATGGGCCTCGTTCACCAACCATTATTAAGAATAATTGACTTCTTAAAAACCTGACGTTGGTTTTACCAAGATTCTGACATTCACCAATGTTTTCTTATTGAGATTTATTCTTAAGAAAGAACAGAATCTACGCACACTCACACATATTTGAGTGTTGGTTCAGCTCAGATAAGTCTGGGCAAGCCTTTCCCCTTCCAGTGGTCAGCATTGCTCCTCTGTGTTTCACTGAATGAGTAATAGCATCCCATGCAATTTTTTTTGTGTTGTTTTATATCCACTATTGACTATTAAATATGACAGCTCATTTGCTATTTATTTCCTGCAACAGTACCTCCACTTCAGAACTCCTGAAATGTCTTATGTCGGAGTCTGATGCTCCCACGTCTTTAGACTTTCATTTGGGCATTCTTGACTTGACTCTTTGTACTTCTCTTAAAAATGTATCCGTCTGAGTTTCATTAGTAGTTCCACTTCCCCTAAGCCCTTGGTATTACGTAACAGCACATTTCGCACGGAGGCCACTTGGAGTAAAGAGGGAAAGTGGGTGGGGGAGAAGCAGTGTACTTAAATGGAACGCACCTGCCCTTGCACACTTTCAGCCCAAATTATCATGGTCCAGACGTAGGCTTAGCGCTATACTGCTTTTGACAAATCATCAGAAATATCCGCAGATTCATTTCAATGAGGCTTCTGAGGATAACTGCAATATGTCGACACTTGGTAATTAGCTGTATCAGTTTGTCATAATAACTATAATTGCGACAGCTTTATTCGTCTTCTCCTTTTTTGGTGGTGATCAACTGGCGTTTTACGTGCATTATTTCCACCTAACCATTGATGTATTTTCCTGCAACAAATGCATAACTTCAATGCATTGTGGATGATATTCACCTCGGGAATGACCATCGTTGTTGACTCGCTCCCTCAGCGCTCAAATGGTTGATCTCACCATCTTCACTTCATGTTGTCAGACAAATGGAACTACACGCATGATGGCGTCAATGGAAGTCAACGAGGGCATGTTGAACGACTAAAGCCTGGTTTATACTTCTGCGTGGGCACATCGACGAACATGGACGTGCATCGTGCACTGACGTTCGCACATCAGTTCGCCCACATACTTCCACACAAGTTTAATCGCATTGAGTAATCCAGAATGTACAGAAATCCGTAGAAGCACAGATATAAATACTCCCGTTCATGTCCCACAAAAGTATAAACAAAGAGACCGAAGCTTGCTCACTGCTTTTCATATTTTCTTATATCAAATTAAATGAAATAAGGTTTATTCATAGATCACGTTAAAAACAAGCAGAACTGACCAATTTGCTGTTCAATACATTCACACACAGTATATCAAACAATACAGAAAACAGTTGTAAGCTTGTACATAGTATATGTATAGCCTAAGTGCATAGAAAACCACTAATATGTGTTTTCATTTGTTTTGGATGCAGCCAAAATATGACTGAATATTTACTTGCTTCCTACACTGCTCAATCAATCAGCGACTGTTTGACGCACCGAGAAGACGCTCCATGTGACTCGCTGTTAGGATTTGGAAGGACTCCCCGTCAACACCTCGGCGGGCTTCAGTGAGCTACGCTTTCCTAGAAACCCCTACTCTGCGAAGCTACGCAGAGACGTTTACGTGCTTCTTCGCAGAAGTATAAACCAGGCTTAATGCAATGCAGCATATGTGTTATTTCTTTGTGTGCACACAGCCCCACAGTCTCATGTCTTTTTATGGGAAATGGCGGGTCGTTTACCTGTGCAAATTAGGAACTACTGGCACACGCTTTCAATTGACGAGGAACATGGGATTCATCATTTTAAGGACAAATGTGCAAACAATTCTGCGATTTAAGAACATGTCACGAATCTGATGTAGACTTTTCTTAGAACTTTTGCCGAAAACAAATTGTAGTAAGATATTGGTGAATGAGGCCCATTGTTTGTAATCATATCATATCATTTATAATATCATATGAAATATATATACATATATATATATAAATATATATAAATATATATATATATATATATATATATATATATATATATATACATATATATATATATATATATATACATATATGTACATATGTACATATATGTACACACACACACACACACACACACACACACACACACACACACTACCGCTCAAAAGTTTGAGGTCACTTTGAAATGTTAAATTTTTGTAAAGCACATTTCAATTAAAATATTTATAATTGATCAGAAACACTGTTGAAACAAAAACATTGTTAATGTTGTAAATGACTATTGTAGCTGGAAACGGCTGATTTTTAATGGAATATCTACATAGGCGTACAGAGGCCCATTATCAGCAACCATCACTCCTGTGTTCCAATGGCACATTGTGTTAGCTAATCTCAAAATATTCAGAAAATAACTTTCTTTTGAAACTTTTCAGTCTATTTCAGTGCTTAATTTGTAAATCGGAAGGTGCAATGCAATGCAAAGAGCATATAGAGCGGAGGGGTGATGAGGAAATCTGTGCTGCTACTCTGCACAACACTCGCAAATGCCCACATCACCACATGCTTAAATGTGGGGCTTACACCACTTGCAGTCAGCATTGATTTTCCAACAGATCTAAAATAACTGTAAGACAATAATACTTACAGTTCACATAATAGTAACACGCAAAGCTTTCTAAAATTCCATTATAATTTAACGATTGGCGTGGCAAACCAATAAATCCTGTTGACACGGCGGCCTATTATAAGACAAATCTTTATGCTTACCTTATCTAGCGGTCTAAAACACTTCAGTGTACGTAACATAGGAGGCCTAATCACCCAGCGAGCCGTTCGCTCAGTGCGCTTCCTTGCACCAACAGTTAGATCCCCAACATTTTACGAATAAATCTAAACTAACAAAGAACGTGACATTGCTTGTAAATTGGTCTATACATTGAAATATTTATTAAAATAATTACTATTTTGGTTTTTCATACCATGAGAGGGACCGGATCCGCGCTAATAGGTCCGAGAGGTCCCGGATCCTGTTCCGGCAGGATCCGGCGCAAATAAAACCCTGGTCTATTCTTGTTCTGAGAAGGGAAGGCTGTTCCATGCGAAACATTGCCAATAAACTGGGGATCTCATATAACGGTGTGTACTACTCCCTTCACAGAACAGTACAAACAGGCTCTAACCAGAATAGGAAGAGAAGTGGGAGGCCTCGGTACACAACTGGGAAAGAGGACAAGTATATCAGCATCTCTAGTTTGAGAAAGAGACACCTCACAGGTCCTCAACTGGCAGCTTCATTAAATAGTACTGGCAAAACACCTGCCTCAACGTCAACAGTGAAGAGACGACTCCTGGATGCTTGCCTTCTAGACAGAGTAGCAAAGAAAAAGTCATATCTGAGAGTGGCTAATAGAAGGAAAAGATTAAGATCGGCAAAATAAGAGACATTGGACAGAGGAAGATTGGAACAAAGTGTTATGGACAGACAAATCTAAGTTTCAGGTGTTTGGATCACACAGAAAAAGCTGAAAAATTTAAATGCTGGAGGAGTGCTTGATGCTTTCTGTCAAGGATGGTGGAGGAAATGTGATGGTTTTTGGGGGCTTTGGTGCTGGTGAAGTGGGAGATTTGTACAGGGTAAATGGATCTTGAATAAGGAAGGCTAGCACTCCACTTTGCAATGCCATGCCATACATGTAGACGGCACTTGATTGGAGCCAATTTCCTCCCAACTACAGGACAATGACCCAAAGCACATCTCCAAACTATGCAAGAACTATTTAGGAAAGAAGCACTCAGCTGGTATTCTGTCTATAATGGAGTGATCAGCACAGTCACTAGATCTCAACCCAATTGAGCTGTTGTAGCAGCTTGACCGTACGGTATAAAAGAAGTGCCCATCAAAGCCAATCCAACTTGTGGGAGGTGCTTCAGGAAGCATGGGTTGAAAGCTCTTCAGATTACCTCAACAAATTGACAGCTAGAATGCCAAAGGTACGCAAGGCTGTAATTTCTGCAAATTAAGGATTCTTTGACGAAAGCAACGCTTAAAGGACAAAATTATAATTTCAAGTAAAATGCATTATTTCTAACCTTTTCAATGCATTGACTATATTTTCTATAAATTTTCCAACTCATTTGACGAATGAAAGTGTGGGTTTTCATGGAAAACCTGACATTTTCTGGGTGACTCCATACTTTTGAGCGGTAGTGTATGACACATACTTACTACGTACTTACGTATATATACTGCATATCTACCCATATATAAATATGAATGCAAAACATATATAAACACACAAAATAGGAATGCAATACATTAGATATAACAAAACGTTCCTGCGCTGGAATGTATTTATCTATCTGCCAAATTCCTCCATCTACTGGTTGAACTGACTAATGGCATGGCAGGATTAAGGTCACAGAGTGGACGTTGGAGAAAAGTAACTCAAATGGGGCAAGGGCAGGTAGTGGATGACTGGTAGAGAATAGGAGGAGAAAGTGAAGGAAGGGAGGGACACAGGTTTTGGTCAGCAGGCATTGGGTTCTGTGTGCTGTGGTTCTGATTGTCCAGAGAGTTTCAAATGAATTTCTTTTTATCCAACTGTATCAACCTTCAGGAGTCATGTGAAATCACCTGGTTTATCACTGAATGTTGCAAAATAATTCCATCTTGTTTCTCATTACATCTGTCTCAGGCGATTTGGTTAGGTCCATTGCAACAGCCCCCCCAACCCCCCAAACCACCACCCCGCCGCCACCCCCCATTCATCTCTTGTAATCCCAACTTCAGCTACCCAGCCTCAGCTGCTACCGGACATTAGGTTGATGGCTTGCTCCAGCTTATGTCTCAGCTTGTGTTTGCGGCAATATCCGTCCCTGTCCAATGCGGTCAGGATCTGTGAGGGAGTGATGGGGAAGAGGCAGTAAGAAAAGAAAGATTAGCTGGTGTAAGTGTTCATTAATACAGAACTTGAGTAGCTCCAAAGAAGGCTTGATAGAGCAATATGAGCAGACCTAAGAAGACATATTAAAATGTTTTTAATATTAGCACAAGCATCCCTCTGTTTTAGAGGTTCTTGTTTCCATTACAATTATTTAAATATGGCATTCCGGTAACATCCATTGTCATATTAACCAAGTCGGACACCACAAAAAGACATTTATGGACTTCTTGACCCCGAAGCCTGGATCGCTCACCTCCTCCTTGTACTTATTGATGTAGAAGTAGAGCTCATTGAGCGCGCTGAGTGTGTTGAACTCGCTGCCATGGATACGTGACTGCTCTACAAGGTAAGCATCCATGTCCTGGTCGCTGATACTGGGCATCTTACTTATGTCACGGTAGTACCTATGCAAACACAAAAACACAGAAATTACCCATTACCTTATTTTTTTGATTGTATGACGTTTCCCAAAAACAATATTTCAAACTACTTATTTCGAGCATGATTGTTAAGGTACCCAGCTTGCATGGAGAGACAAGTACCTTTCTACCCAGCTCTTGTAATTAGGGATGTCTTTAGCGTAGAGGAGCTTGTTGGAGGGCGAGTCCTTCCCCAGGCGATGATCAGACGTTGAACAGGAGTCCATGAAGGTCTGGGCCACCACTGATAGACAGGCGTCTGTGATACTACTCTTATGAATGTCAAATACAAACTGGGGGTTTTTGATTACATTCACCCAGAACCTCAAAGGCAGACTGAGCAGGAGGCAGAGACAGAGGAAGGAAGAGGCAGAAAGAGCGATAGTAATATGAATTATATTGTTTTGCCATTTGTTTGTATTGTAAACATAAAAGCATACGACGTATGTTGGAGTGCACAATTATGCTCCTCCAGGTATATGAGTCTCACCAGTTGCTTTTCCAAGTGTGTCGCACGTCAGGGTCACTAATCTGTCTCCGATCAGCCTGTTCATCCAGGAAATCAAACATATACTTGATGGCAAGAGGTAGAGCGCTGCCACGGTGTGCCGTGCTGAATACGGTCTCAAACAGGTCGTCTACAAACTTCTGTAGTGTCCCCTGGCAGGGTGAGAGGAAACAAAAATCTTAAATCACACTGATGGCAATTTTAGCAATAGTGCAGTTTGTCAATATGTGTGTTAGTGTGTGTTTACCTTTGTTGCCAGTAGTCTGGTGAGGTATATCTCGGACACCATCTTGCTGCCACGGTCACCCTCCCTTTGGTCCAAGTGTTCGTGGTTTTTGACTAGGTGCCACAGCTTGGTGCCCGTCTCCTGGTCAGGAGTTATCATGGGGGCACGAGAGCGCAGACTGTCTGGACTACTAGATGTCCTCAGAAGAGACTCTGGACAAACCCAGGTAGTTGATGAATGCCCGCATTCACAAAGCATTTTATCTTACCACTAAGAGTACTCCTAAATATCACTAAAAGTTCCCAAGCACTAAGAGTTTCCTCTTAAAACCTACTCACAAAGCTGCTGAGACCAACTTTTACTAAGGAATTCAGAGAACTCTTAAGATAAGAGAAAGGTTGGCAAAAAGGGCATTTAAAATAAAATGTAGGCTGGCTCACTGACTAAATAAATATGAAACCAAAAATAATACACTGACTTGTCAAGTTTATGTTCAGCTAATTGTCAGCCTCTTATCACATCTCAAACGATTATCCAAATGCATATACACAACCTTTTAATTATCAGACTAGAATAACAATGGCTTATGTAATGTGTGACGCTACATTGGGCCAACAAAAACAAAAACCAAACTGGACGCAAAAACAGATTTTACTAGTTAGACATTATAAAGGAAAATATGTTTATTGGTGAAGTGACTGCAACCCTGACTAGCTCCGCTATAATCATAATACCTTTTTTAAAAGTGTATCATTAAATATCTCTAACATGTTGATACGATTACGGGGTAGATTGCTTGCAGCAGCGTTGTTAGGATCCTTTGTGATTTGGTCTTAGTGAGTCCGCTTGACTACTCCTACGTTTTCACAGATTTAGGAGCTGGTTTTTGCACTA
>JAPMUY010000282.1:10000-12500 GCA_026901105.3 Galaxias olidus | reverse complement strand
AGAAATAGTACTAAGAGGGCCCTTTCAAAAATACAGTAGATGTCTAAATGTTTCCCCTTTCTCTGGAGCTAGCCGGTACACATGCAGGGTCAGTCTGAATGTCAAGTTGTTATTCAAATCTTAAGCAAATCATCGGTTAAACTGTGCTTGTGTTCAGAGCTGGTATATATATATTTACTATATATATATATATATATATATATATATATATATATATATATATATATATATACCTGTAAATATAAACTGCATGAGGAACCAGCAAATATCATACAGTACTATAAACTGTAACCGCCAGTCTGCCTCCGTTTTTTTTGTTTTCCATTTGCAAATGTCATGTGGGAGTGGGAGTTTATTTGAGGGTTGAACACAACGTGATGAAGAAAGCTATGAACATGTTTTCCATTTTAAGTGCTCTGAGAGTAGCTGACCTATTCCACCGACGTGACCCGCTGTCTAGTCAGACCACACTCCGTTTTAGAACACGGGGACGACCCTGTTAAGCTACGGCAACAGGAGACTACCAAGACTCCCTATCAATCGCTTTTTGCTTTCCTAAATAACGCTTTATTGTCGAGGATTCTGTTTTTTTGTGTTTTTTTTGTGGTCTCGTCAGTGCCTACATGTTGCTGTTCCCTCTCAGTTTTCTTTGCCTCTCTGTTGTTTGCTAATCTTGTATGCTAATGCTAAGTGTGTTTTCTGTTCTTTTGTTGACGTCTTTTTCTCTGGCTCTCCCTTCTCATCTGTCTTTCTGTCTCTCTCTTTTTTCTCCCACGCTCTCTCTTGTACACCTCTTTATTTCTCTCAAACTATCTTTCTGTCTCCCTGTTTGTGGTTTTCACTTTCTCTTTCTCTCTGCCCCCCCCCTCGCTCTCTCTCTCTTCCTCTGCCGTCCACCCTTTATCTCTCCCTCTGCCCTCCCTCCCATCTCTCTCTCCCTCCCTCTGCCCTCCCTCCCATCTCTCTCTCCCTTTCTCTGAGAGACAAACACACACACACACACACACACACACACCAGGGGACAGCAGACGCAGCAGCCAGACAGTAATTACCCACGCTCATGTCTGCCTGTAATCCTGTTTGACCACCTGCTGGCTGTTCTTTCTGCTGGGGGTCGGGAGTCTCACACATATACACACACACACACACACACACACACACACGCTCACACACACACACTCACACAGACAAACACACACATACACTCACAGACACACATTCACACAGAGACACACACACACAGACACACACACACACACACACACACACACACACATACACTCACACAGACACATACACTCACACAGACACACACACACACACCCCCCCACACACACACACAAGCACAAACATGCAAATGCGCACAGGCACACAAACCAACACCAACCTAACGCAGGCAATCAAGCACAAACACAAACACACACAAACAAACAATCACATGTAGGTACTCTATGATCCCAGCCCTGGAAAACAGCAACAACAACTTGTTTGGCAACAGAGGCTATGTTTGCCTTAGATCAGTAAAACCTCTGTATTTGGTAAACAGAAAAGAAGCTCTAGCAGAGGAGAGACACAGTAGAGGACCCACTGGTTACACCCCGAAACACACCGTTACTGGTTACACCCCGAAACACATCGTTACTGGTTACACCCCGAAACACACCGTTACTGGTTACACCCCGAAACACACCGTTACTGGTTACACCCCGAAACACACCGTTACTGGTTACACCCCGAAACACACCGTTACTGGTTACACCCCGAAACACACCGTTACTGGTTACACCACGAAACACACCGTTACTGGTTACACCCCGAAACACACCGTTACTGGTTACACCCCGAAACACACCGTTACTGGTTACACCCCGAACACACCGTTACTGGTTACACCCCGAAACACATCGTTACTGGGTACACCCCGAAACACACGTTACTGGTTGCTGGTTACCCCAGAAACACATCGTTACTGGTTACACCCCGAAACACACGTGGTTACACCCCGAAACACACCGTTACTGGTTACACCCCACACCGTTACTGGTTACACACACACCGTTACTGGTTACACCCGAAACACACCGTTACTGGTTACACCCACACTGTTACTGACACCCTGAAACACATCGTTACTGGTTACACCCGTTACTGGTTACACCCCACACCATTACTGGTTACAACACAACACACCGTTACTGGTTACACCCCGAACACACCGTTACTGGTTACACCCCGAAACACATCGTTACTGGGTACACCCCGAAACACACCGTTACTGGTTACACCCGAAACATACGTTACTGGTTACACCCCGAAACACATCGTTACTGGTTACACCCCGAAACACACCGTTACAGGTTACACCCCGAAACACACCGTTACTGGTTACACCCCGAAACACACCGTTACTGGTTACACCCCGAAACACACCGTTACTGGTTACACCCCGAAACGCACCGTTACTGGTTACACCCCGAAACACACTGTTACTGGTTACACC
>JAPMUY010000282.1:2500-5000 GCA_026901105.3 Galaxias olidus | reverse complement strand
ATATGTAATGTATATGCAACGTATACATAATGTATATGTTATGTATATGTAACGTATATGTATATGTAACGTATATGTAATGTAGATGTATTGTATATGCAATGTAGGTTATGTATCTGTAATGTATATGTAACATATATGTAATGTATATGTATTGTATATGCAATGTAGGTTATGTATATGTTATGTAAATGTAATGTATATGTTCTGTATATATAATGTATATGTAATGTATGTGTAATGCCTCCACATAACACAGCCTCCAGCCACCTGTCTGAACATCTACACGTTTAGTCCTCCTGGTGAATGCTGTTCATTCAACAGAGACCAACACCATTTGTTTGGACCAATGCCACGGAAGTACTATGCACACTAGGTGCTGTTGTTGTTTATAAAAAAAAAGAAGAAAGGTATGAGGGAAATCAATGCCTTTCCAACACTATGATACGAAAACATCAGTGTGCTAAATGATTAACACACACACAGGCACACAAACACACACAGGCACACAAACGCACACAGGCACTAACACACACACACACACACACAGGACACAGGCACACACACAGGCATGGACACACACACACAGACATACACACACGTACACAGGCACGGGGACACACACAGACACAGGCATGAACACACACAGGCACACACACACACACACACACACACACACACACACACACACACACACACACACACACACATACACCTGACACACAAAGGCACAGACACACACACACAGGACAAACACAGGCACGGACACACACACACACACACAGGACACACAATCGCAAACATGAAATTGAGAACTTTTCCACGCTTGTATCTTGGAGTACAAACATTGTGCCAACCCTGTACTAGTAGTTGTGGCCGTATTAAAAGCAGTTTTTCTTAATACTCAATTCCAATCAATTCAATGTATTTAAAGTGCAGAATCCCCATGCGACACGATCCCAAAACACTTTACAGTTAAGTTGATCACTCCTCATTCGCTCTGCTGAGCTTTGCATTAGAGATGAGAGTTCAGTCCCAGCAGGAGTCCCTTCCTCCTTTCCCTGGCCTTTGACAACAGCTAGCCAAACTCACCTGGCTAACCATTTCATGGACAGGAGGTCCGCTGGACGGACAGACGGACAGACAGACAGGCGGACAGGCGGACGGACGGGTGGGCGGGCGGGAGGACGGGTGGGCGGGAGGACGGGTGGGCGGGTGGATGGGCGGACAGACGGACGGACAGACGGCGCCTTGTTTGGCGTCCTCAGTGTAGTTTCCTCTGATCTCAGGCCTGCCGTTGGCTGACGGACAAAAAAAAAAAGAAAGAAAAAAGAGACAGCCGGACAGTTTGGCCTCTGTGGCATTCCTTTACGTCCTCTCCTCCACCTGTCTCCTCCCTCCCTCCCTCCCTCCCTCTCCCGGAGGGGCTGTGAAGCTGTCACACTGTACTGGAGCGTATCCCTAACTCTGTTTTGTCATCCTGTCATCCCCCTCGCCCTCCCTCCATCCATCCCTCTATCTCTCCATCCATCCTCCAGGCTATCTAGTCTCCCACTGTCCCCTGGGGATTTTCTGGATGACCGACGCAGAGACCCTTATCTCTCTCGGAGTGTGTGTGACGAGTGTGTGCGTGTGTGTGTGTGTGTGTGTGTGTGTGTGTGTGTGTGTGTAGGAGAGACAGGGAGAGACAGTTACAAATGCCAGGCCAGATTTACAGGTGAGCAGTCCCGGAGCCGACTGTTGAGGTTGTCAAGACCTTCTCTCTCTCTCTCTCTCTCTCTCTCTCTCTCTCTCTCTCTCTCTCTCTCTCTCTCTCTCTCTCTCTCTCTCTCTCTCTCTCTCTCTCTCAGTCCCTCTCTCTCTCTCTCTCTTTCTCTCTCTCTCTCTCTCTCTATCTCTCTTTCTCGCTCTCCTTTTTCTCCATCTCTCTCTCTGTCTTTCTGTTATTCACTCATCCTCTCCTCTCTCTCTCTCTCTCTCTCTCTCTCTCTTTCTTTCTCGCTCTCCTTTTTCTCCATCTCTGTCCCTGCCTTCCCCTCTCTACCTCTATGTAACTGTGTGTGCAGTGTGCGTCTTTGTGTGTGTCTGTTAACGTGTGTGTGTGTGTGTGTGTGTGTGTGTGTGTGTGTGTGTGTGTGTGTGTGTGCGCGCATGTGATGAATGGGTTTGGTGCCAGGGCAGTGTTACCATGGTGGCCTTGGATCAATCTGCTTATCTGCTAGCTGCCAGCCCGGCCAGTGATTAACGAGCTTCTCCACGCACCGGCCATCCTTATTCATTACAACACGCGTCTCCCACACACACACACACACACACACACACACACGCACACGCGCACACGCACACACACACACACACACACACACACACACACACACACACACATCGCATCACACACAGGAGGTAAATAAGTGTACACGTTCCTTTGCACACACAAATATAGTATATCTTAATGCACACAGATACCTTTTATAGACCTTTAAGAAAACAGAATAATAAA
>JAPMUY010000281.1:10000-12500 GCA_026901105.3 Galaxias olidus | reverse complement strand
TGTGTGTCTGTGTGTGTGTGTACTGTTATGTCACATTATATGTTCATCTATGTTTGCTTTGGCAATAAAAGCATTTGTCTTTTTATGCCAATAAAGCTCATTAAATTGAAATTGAAATTGAGAGAGAGAGAGAGAGAGAGAGAGAGAGAGAGAGAGAAGTTGATCCCCATAGAGAGAGGCCCTGTGAAGATGGGGAGGAAGAGGAGGAGGAGGAGGAGGAGGAGGAGGAAGGCTGTCTAAGTGACGCTCTACATTAGTCAGTTGAGTGAGTTGTGGTCACACACACAACTCCTCTCCAGACGACACCACGCTCCTAAAGAAAACATCTCCAGGGCAACACACACACACACTGGCTTCTCTGTCTCTGTGCGTGTGTGTGTGTGTGTGTGTGTGTGTGTGTGTGTGTGTGAGAGAGAGAGAATGTTTTTGTGTGTGATTCTATAAGCATCCATGTGTGTTTGTTTATGTTTGTGTGCTTGAATGAACAATTGTGTGTGTGTGTGTGTGTGTGTGTGTGTGTGTGTGTGTGTGTGTGTGTGTGTGTGTGTGTGTGCGTGTGTGTTTCTGTATTTGTGTTTGCATAAGCACGTGTAAGCATGTGTATGTGCTTGTTTGGGTGTCTATATAATAATAGTAGCGAGTTAACGCAGTGAAGGCTGAAAAGTGTGTGTGTGTGTGTGTGTGTGTGTGCGTGTGTCTGTGTCCATGTGTGTGTGTGTGTGTGTGTGTGTCTGTGGCCGTGTGTGTGTCCGTGTGTGTGCGTGCGTGTGTGTGTGTCTGAGTCCGTGTGTTTGTGTCCGTGTGTTTGTGTCTGTGTGTGTGTGTGTATGTGTCTTTGTGTTTGTGTGTGTATGTGTGTGTCTGTGCGTGCATGTGTGTCTGTGTTTGTGTCTGTGTGTGTGTGAGTGTGTGTGAGTGTGTGTGTGAGTCCGTGTGTGTGTGTGTGAGTCCGTGTGTGTGTGTGTGTGTCCGTGTGTGTGTGAGTCCGTGTGTGTGTGTGTGTGTGTCAGTGTGTGTGCGTGTGTGCGTGCGTACGTGTGTGTGTGTGTGTGTGTCCGTGTGTGTCTGTGTGTGTGCGTGTGTGCGTGTGTGTGTACGTGTGTGTGTGTGTGCGTGTGTGTGTGTGTACGTGTGTGTGTGTGTGTGTGTGTGTGTGTCATTCTGTTTGCTGTCATTCTAAGGGTCACCATTCAGGTGGAAAGGTTTGAGAAAAAGACTGAGGTCCTGTTCCTCCACATTGATGTTATGTGTTGAAATTCACACACACACACACACACACACACACACACACACACACACACACACACACACAGAGTATAGATCTTGACCCTCTTAGCGCCAGTCTCCCTGGCACACTGCTGTCTCTGTGGATCATCTCACACCTACAAGAGAGCAGACTCTCTCCTCACCTCATCCCCCTCTCCTCTCCTCTCCTCTCCTCTCCCTCCTCCTCTCCTCCCCTCCCTCACCTCCTCTCCTCTCCTCTCCAGTAGTACATTCTTTAACCTAGTTTACAGGAACCAGGTAACAAACCGTTATCTAGCAGACTCTCTCCTCACCTCATCCCCCTCTCCTCTCCTCTCCTCTCACCTCCTTTCCTCTCCTCTCCTCTCCTCCTCTCCTCCCCTCTCCTCTCCTCCCCTCTCCTCTCCTCTCTCCTCTCCAGTAATACATTCTTTAACCTAGTTTACAGGACAGAAAGAGGTGACAAACTGTTATCTATCAGACTTTGGAGTGTGATTATACAACCATCTGGTTAAACTGCTATATTGTATATAAACTCATATATTAATGTGTTTGTAGGGCTGCTCTTCTGAAAAACAAACATATATCTTTTAACACGCTTTAGTCAAAAGAATGACACACACACACACACACACTCACACACACGCACACACACACACACGCACGCACGCACACACGTGCACACACACACTAAAAAACACCCAGAGTGCATGGCTGAGTGTTTCTGTCAGCTCAGCGTGTGACCAGAGGCCCCCTGGGAAGTGAAGTCTTTCAGGTCATTGGTTGATGACAGTATATTTTATCTTTGCTCTTAATATGACACCCGGTCAGACACGACGCTATTGGCTGAAAAAATATCAGGTGCTGGAATTCTGAGTTGCTAAGCAGATTGCGGGACATATAAAACATTAATCACCCAAAATCAACCAGCGTGACAGGTAAACAACAACAAAACAACCAACGGAAATCATTTTGAAACATAACAATCAACATGAATATTAGTGTACAGACTAACAGCACGTTTAATTAGAAAAAAATATGTTGTTTAATAAAAACAGTTGAAATAAAGAATCAATTAAGCTTCATTGGTGAAAAAATCCCACAAATGTATATCTTATTTTTGTCTCTTTTTAGTTTTGAGAATGAAGATGAACTGAATTATGAAAAAACTATTTTGTGTTCAACTTCTGTCATCATCCCAAATAACAGGAAGAAACTCTGGGAGGTGTCTCATCGCCAGGTATAGAACCGGGTT
>JAPMUY010000281.1:5000-7500 GCA_026901105.3 Galaxias olidus | reverse complement strand
TCGTAGAAAGGCTAGCTGCCAGTCAGTCTCCACTGCTACTGGGTTAACTAGCCTACTGCTGTTACAGGGCTAAGTAGCCTACTGCTGTTACAGGGCTAAGTAGCTAACTGCTGTTACAGGGCTAACTAGCTTACTGCTGTTACAGGGCTAAGTAGCCCTCTGCAGTTACAGGGCTAACTAGCCTACTGCTGTTACTGGTCTAACTAGCCTACTCGTGTTACTGGGCTAACTAGCCTACTGCTGTTACAGGGCTAAGTAGCCAACTGCTGTTTCAGGGCTAAGTAGCCCTCTGCTGTTACTGGACTAACTAGCTTCCTGCTGTTACTGAGCTAATTAGCCTACCCCTGTTACAGGGCTAACTAGCCTACCCCTGTTACAGGGCAAACTAGCCTACCCCTGTTACTGGTCTAACTAGCCTACCCCTGTTACTGGTCTAACTAGCCTACTCGAGTAACTGGTCTAACTAGCCTACTCGTGTAACTGGTCTAACTAGCCTACTCGTGTAACTGGGCTAATTAGCCTACCCCTGTTACTGGGCTAACTAGCCTACTCGTGTAACTGGTCTAACTAGCCTACTGCTGTTACAGGGCCAAGTAGCCTACTGCTGTTACAGGGCTAAGTAGCCCTCTGCTGTTACTGGACTAACTAGCTTACTGCTGTTACTGAGCTAACTAGCCTACCCCTGTTACAGGGCTAACTAGCCTACCCCTGTTACTGGGCTAACTAGCCTTCCCCTGTTACTGGGCTAACTAGCCTACCCCTGTTACTGGGCTAACTAGCCTACCCCTGTTACTGGTCTAACTAGCCTACCCCTGTTACTGGGCTAATTAGCCTACCCCTGTTACTGGGCTAACTAGCCTACCCCTGTTACTGGGCTAACTAGCCTACTCGTGTAACTGGGCTAATTAGCCTACCCCTGTTACTGGGCTAATTAGCCTACCCCTATTACAGGGCTAACTAGCCTACTCGTGTAACTGGGCTAATTAGTCTACCCCTGTTACAGGGCTAACTAGCCTACCCCTGTTACTGGGCTAATTAGCCTACTCGTGTAACTGGCTAACTAGCCTACTCGTGATAACTGGGCTAATTAGCCTACCCCTGTTACTGGGCTAACTAGCCTATCCCTGTTACTGGGCTAACTAGCCTACCCCTGTTACTGGGCTAACTAGCCTACCCCTGTTACAGGGCTAACTAGCCTACCCCTGTTACTGGGCTAACTAGCCTACTCGTGTAACTGGGCTAACTAGCCTACCCCTGTTACTGGGCTAACTAGCCTACTCGTGTAACTGGTCTAATTAGCCCACCCCTGTTACTGGTCTAACTAGCCTACTTGTGTAACTGGGCTAACTAGCCTACTCGTGTAACTGGGCTAACTAGCCTACTCCTGTTACTGGTCTAACTAGCCTACTCGTGTAACTGGTCTAACTAGCCTACCCCTGTTCCTGGGCTAACTAGCCTACCCCTGTTACTGGGCTAACTAGCCTACTTGTGTAACTGGGCTAACTAGCCTACCCCTGTTACGGGGCTAATTAGCCTACCCCTGTTACAGGGCTAACTAGCCTACTCGTGTGACTGGGCTAACTAGCCTACTCGTGTAACTGGGCTAATTAGCCTACTCGTGTAACTGGGCTAACTAGCTCTGTACTGAGATGACAGTGAACTGCTTCCCCTGGCGACCCTGCCATGCTCTCTGATTGGCTGACAGGAGGCCTGTCGTTGCTGTTGGTACTGACCCATAATGTTCCCGTTAGGTGCCCATCGATGGCAAGGGGCAAACTCAGTGCATGTGTATCCACTGTGTAAGGCATCTGATTGGGTACCAGCTTGACTAGGGGCTGCCCACCACTGCCCCCTGTGGATATGTCAGGTCACTGCAGTGCCTTGGCACACATCCAGAGGTTGACCTTTGACTCTGAGCAGCAGGACACACCAACCACATGCGATGAGAGAAAACAAACTTTTTTTGTATAAAATGTAAAGATTTTATAGTAGGTCCATTACTAAACAGTGAGCAATGTAAATGGATTTCATAGTAGGTCCATTACTAAACAGTGAGCAATGTAAAGATTTCATAGTAGGTCCATTACTAAACAGTGAGCAATGTAAAGATTTCATAGTAGGTCCATTACTAAACAGTGAGCAATGTAAAGATTTCATAGTAGGTCCATTACTAAACAGTGAGCAATGTAAAGATTTCATAGTAGGTCCATTACTAAACAGTGAGCAATGTAAAGATTTCATAGTAGGTCCATTACTAAACAGTGAGCAATGTAAAGATTTCATAGTAGGTCCATTACTAAACAGTGAGCAATGTAAAGATTTCATAGTAGGTCCATTACTAAACAGTGAGCAATGTAAAGATTTTATAGTAGGTCCATTACTAAACAGTGAGCAATGTAAAGATTTCATAGTAGGTCCATTACTAAACAGTGAGCAATGTAAAGATTTTATAGTAGGTCCATTACTAAACAGTGAGCAATGTAAATGGCATTGCTGTTCA
>JAPMUY010000279.1:10000-14627 GCA_026901105.3 Galaxias olidus | reverse complement strand
CACCTCAAGTTCAGCAGCAAGTCAGACATCTGGTCGTTTGGTATGTGTGTGTGTGTGTGTGTGTGTGTGTGTGTGTGTGTGTGTGTGTCTCTTTCTCTTCTTCCCTCTCTCTCTCTCTCTCTCTCTCTCTCTCTCTCATACCTAATTCAAATAGCTAATTTCTGTATGGGGAATCTCTCTATCTCTCTCTCTTCCCCACCACCTTCTTCCTCCATCGCCACCTCTTTCCTCCCCCGCTACCTCTCCTCCCTGCCAGGTGTGTTCATGTGGGAGGTGTACAGCGAGGGCCGCATGCCCTATGAGAACCGCACCAACGGGGAGGTCGTGGAGTCCCTGAACGCTGGGCTGAGACTGAGCAAACCTCGGCTGGTCCCCGCTGACGTGCACCTTCTCATGGAGTGGTGCTGGAAGGAGGTAGGTGGGATAACACACACACACACACACACACACACACACACACACACACACACACACACACACACACACACACACACATACACACACATACAAACACACACACACACACACACACACACCAATACACACATATAATAGATACTTAAACACGCATGCTAACAGACAGTACCATTTTGTGAACTAGACACTAAGCATGTTGAAGGATTGAACACAAGTGTTTGCTGTTGATGCCTTTTTTTAACCAGAGTGTCTCCCTTCTTGTTTAGAAACCAGATGACCGGCCTTCTTTTGCCATCCTGCTGCATGAACTTGCCGCAATCTCTGACAGTTGAATTCTGACCTCAAATCCCCCTTTAAGTATAGCACCTGCACTGTACAGCATATTTGTATTTATGTTATTTATTTGCAATATTTCTGTGTATGACTGTGGGGACTCTTTCTCTCAAAATAAAACAAACTTTTTCAGCAAGTGTTAACTGGCTTTTTGCACTTTTTGTGGAAGACTATACCACTTTTGAAGTGTAAGCTGTCTTTTGTGAGGAAGGAGTGTTATTTTTAAAAGGCTTGTAGCTAACAGAGCTTCACTCTGTGTTGTGACTGTAATCCTTTAGAGGGCATACACTGTCCATGCTATTTCACCAACGTTAACTAATATAATGATATCATTCATTACCACTAGGGATGAGCTATTGTATTACATCATGTTATTATATTCTTTTCTGTTTCTGTCTTTATGTAGAATAAATGGAAGGTAATCTACCCAAACTTTTTTTTTACAGCTTTTAAGTAGTCTACCAACTACTAAGTTGAGTTCAATATGTCTCTGTTTAGAAAAGTACCAAAACGGTTATGTAGTGGACTAGTAATGTATACAATAACGCAAAATACACTTCACCCACCACGTGCTACATTTCAGCACGCTAAAAAGAGTGCAGTGAAAATTGTAAATACAATTATAGAAATAAAACAATATATAAAAATAAATCTTATTGGCTGTGCCGCATGTATTTCATTTTCTTCATTATAATTTTATTGTTTTTTTATATTAGGCTATGCCAGACATAGTTTTTAGACTGTGTGGTGACTGTTTGTCCAGGCTACGTGCCTCCGGTCGCCGTGGTAACCAGGCCGTCCATGGTAGGGAGCGCTGTCGCTGGCATAGCAATGCCCTGGCAAGCTGAGGGAAAGAAACACATCACAGGCCTTAAAGTGAAACTGACAGGGGGTAAAAGCAATATATCTTGACTTAGATTAGATGAACAAGACACAAATTACATTTTAAATGCAATGTTTTATCTCAATTTTGTCAACTAGACAATGAGTGCAGGATGCTTAAAACTATAGTATTGCGTAGGCCTACCTGCTTTTACTTCCCCTGGTTTAAGACAACGGCTTTTTTCTTTTTGGAACCAGCTCATTTGGCCTTTGTGGCTTTTACAGTTAACACTGTACAATGTTCACAAGTCACGTGTGGTATAGACCCATTCTTAAATATATAATATAACATATTAGTTAAGTTAGTATTAAACACTGTAGTTGTCCCAACACATAAAAATGTTACAGATATAGGTCTTGGAAAGTATTTCCACAAATAGTTTGCACACACATATTTATACAGTATGTGAACAAACTATTTGGGGAAATGATTTCCAATAATTTCCAATATACTTATATTGTATATATATATATATATATATATATATATATATATATATATATATATATATATATATATATATATATATATATATATATATATATATATATATATATATATATATATATATATATATATATATATATATATATATATATATATATATATATATATATATATATATATATATATATATATATATTGACTTAAAGATGTACAGATATTTGTCTGAAAGTGTTGATACATTCTTTGTAAATTGCAGTTTTAATGTTTCACAAGTTGCATGTTTATACATTTTTAATTGATTTGTCCAATATAGTAGCCATGTAATTAAATACAGGTGGAGGTGGACTCTAAGTTAAAAATACATTAACATAAATATCTGAAACAAATTCATGAAAGAAGCACAATTGAAACCAATATCATTGTTGCAAAATAGGCCCCCATCAGTACCAGTTTTAATCGGTGTTACTGTCTCTTTAAGAAAATGCACTTGCAGCCATTTTCTGCTCTTTGTGTGGGGTGGATTAGCGGATAGGCACAGGGCAAAGCGAGAGCATCAATCAAGAAAAAAGCAGGGGAAAACTCCACTAAAACATAGGATTACAGTCGCTAAGTGCGACATTGTCCGCCCATATTTGGCTGGACGGACATGCAATTTACAGGTATGTGCAAAATGCAGCCGGTGAAATTGAATCGCGCCGCACAGCAATGTAGGCTACGCGGTGCGCTTGTCGTTGGGAAGGGAGATGTGCAGCGATGATGGCTAGAAACCTGTCCGTGTATTCTTGCTGTTTTCTCTCACACTTAAAATCTATTTGCTTCTAAAATATTATGGACATTACACAAGAGATGATGGGTTGTTCGGTATCCCTACAACCGTATTTGACGTTCCATTCTTATAGTTTTGAAAGCTATAACGATGATTACATTATACGAATGGAATCCCGTTATACCGATATATAGTATAGCAATGGCATCGTACGCCGAGAGATGGGTGGGGACGCGCGATGAGGGTTCGCCTAGCGTGTGCCAGATGCAGGGGAGTTCAGTAATAAAATGAGTCTAAAAAAAATTAAGAGAACAATAATTGTAATTGTGCATTTCATATGAACTAAATAAATGTATTAGATAACGTTGGGACTAAAATGAAATAGCCCTTTATTTGTCGGAGAGGATGCTGGGCTAGATCAATGAGGCCAATGAAAGATCGCGTTTTTACACATGTATTTCGTTTATCTCGGATTTAGTTTTTTTGGAAGGGGGGCTTGCTACGTTCTATCACCTTTTGCTCTTTCTTATTTACGTCCCATGAGCCATTCATAAAACGAGATCATGTATCTACGGGCGATTAGCGTCACCATATAATTTGCCAGGAGATGCACAGTAGCCTAACGTTAGGCCTACATTGAAGTAGAGGGAGTTATCGTTTCGAGCGAACCATCCGGGGCCGTTACAACGACAGGTTCACCCACTTCCGTTTCAGATGTCTGTCTGAATTTGCACGTTCCTGGCTCTGATACGCGCGTGTTTAATTTGATGGCTAAGCAAATTAGTCTTATCTTAACGTTATCTAAAAATATCTAAACGTTCAGTTAGTTCAGGGTGCTGGACCTTTGGTGGCTATGCGTTAATTAATGGCAAAGATTAGTTGCTTAGACTCTAAGCAAGTTTGAGGCTTAATTTTATTAGTAAGCCTAATTACAGTTGACATGTAAAAAAATTAGAAAAAAGTCACACCCTAACAAAAACTGGCCACAGTGTAAATAACAGCCTTATGGTTTAAACAACAACCACAGCGAATTCCAGCGAAATATAAAAGGTCATAGTTCATACTGAGTGTATAGCCTACTTCCACATTCCATTTCACGTTCCATTCCTCTATTCTCTGGACCAGTCAGCGGGCTCAGTCACGTGACCTGGGCCTATGTATTTTTTTACTCATTAATATTTTGTTTCATTCCGTTGTTGCAATGATGTTGAAGAGGAGTCCATCCATCCCTGTCACCATGAGACAACACTGCACTGCTCTCTCTCTCTCTCTCTCTCTCTCTCTCTCTCTCTCTCTCTCTCTTTCTCTCTGTATGTGTGTGTGTGTGTGTGTGAGAGAGAGAGAGAGAGAGATTGTGTGTGGCAGAGCTTTTGTGTCACCACCCTATGGGCTGAATGACCATAACCCCTGAAGCAACCATTCCTCTCTCAGTTTCGACCCTTTTGACTATCATTTGATCTAAATGTTGTTTGTGTGTGAGAGAAAGACACACTAATTCACACTTCTTAAGAGCGTGGAACCCATTTCCCAAAAGGGCATCAAGACAAACGTACTAATACCACCATTTAAAGTCTTGTGTTTGTTTTAATGAGTGTTAACGTGTGGACACTACCGTTCATGGTACAGACATGTCTACCATGGTACCCAACGTGTAATTCACTTTTGTTTGATCATTTTATATAGTTTTTAAATGTCTTGTTCATGGCCCGTGAGTGAGCTATGTATACCCTCACCCCTCTTTGAACCCAAATTTCACAACCGGGTTTTTGAACAAAAGTCTC
>JAPMUY010000279.1:0-5000 GCA_026901105.3 Galaxias olidus | reverse complement strand
TCTGACACAGTTGAAATAAGGGAAGTGCTTCATTCCAAAAGCGAAGTGCTTGATTCCAAAGGGGAAGAGCTTCATTCCAAAAGGGAAGAGCTTCATTCCAAAGGGGAGGAGCTTCATTCCAAAGGGGAAGAGACCTAAAAAAAAAAAAACTGCCACCAGGTTTTGTGCTACTGCCACTAACTGAAAAACGTAGTGGCAGCACTGCCACCAGTGTAAAATGTTAGCCGTCAGTAGAACAAGGATATTATCATCAAACTTTAGCCCAGTAATCGTTATCAAACCTTAGCTCAGTAAAATTGTTTAAGTAGAAATAAGACAAAGCTGTTACAGGCCTTTCTGAATAAAACGTAAAAAATATGTCATAGAAATGTTTTCTCGTACTGCAGTCTGCTGGCAGGTTTCAATGAGTGTGCATATTAGCCACATACTCTGTTCTGATTGGCTGATGAATGGCCCCTGAACATCTCAAGCCTGGCGACGGTTCAAATGCATACTTGCCCATTTTTGGCCAGTAAATCAGTAGCCATCTTGAACTTCTACCAGACCCTAAAAGAAGTCAAATCGTTATAAAAGAGTAATTTTGCCGTTTAACAGAACACACTATCTCTGCTCTCCGCTCAGAAGCATTTGTCCTGCTATAAATCAACCTGTAATTTTCACCTGCACCTTATCGTACTCCAAACCACAGACATTACTGTCTAATGTTTTCTAATGAGAAAATGATGGTGGCTCATACCCATTCAGAGAAATGCAGTATGTGAACGCAGCGTCTTTCTAAAGAAAGGATGAAGAGGAGAGTGCTTTCTGGTGGTTTGCTTTCTGACATCTAGCCTATCCTAACGCTGTGGGGGTGACAGCCACAGTTTCTCTGTTCGTTTGTTTTGACTCTTTGTTAAGACACTTCACCAACACTTGTCTCATCAAACGGAGACAGGCAGCCATTATAATTACCTTTCTTTCTTTCTTTCTTTCTTTCTTTCTTTCTTTCTTTCTTTCTTTCTTTCTTTCTTTCTTTCTTTCTCTCTCAGACTGGAGAGTTGTGTGAGTGACCTCTCGTTGCCATGACGACCCACGTGACCCTGGAGGATGCACTGTCCAACGTGGACCTGCTGGAGGAGCTGCCCCTCCCGGACCAGCAGCCCTGCATCGAGCCCCCGCCCTCCTCCATCATGTACCAGGTACACACACACAGACACACACACATACACACACACACACACACACACACCACAGCAGCCCTGCATCGACACACAGACACACACACACCACAGGAGCCCTACATCGACGCACAGACACACACACACACACACACACACCACAGGAGCCCTGCATCAAGCCCCCGCCCTCCTCCATCATGTACCAGGAACACACACACATACACACACACACACCACAGCAGCCCTGCATCGACGCACAGACACACACACACCTTGAAGGTTTCACTTTTAATTTCAGCTATCTTCACTCACTCGCTCTTCTTTTCGTTCTCAATCGCTTTCTCATCCTCTCTTTCTCTTTCTCTTTCCCTTTGCAGGCAAACTTTGACACCAACTTTGAGGACAGGAATGCCTTTGTCACGGGAATCGCCCGTTACATTGAGCAGGCTACCGTTCACTCCAGCATGGTGAGCTTGCTCTCACAGCTCCTCAGAGGGGACATTCTATTGATGGGGATGTCTCTGGAAAACGGCTTCTGTTTGACGGTCGGATCCAAACTGAAGCTGGTGGGGGTTGGGTGGGGGGTGGAGGGGTTTTAGGGTTAGGGGAGGGGGTGTTTGTTGGATCCAAACTATAACTGGTGTGAGTAGTGGGGGGACGGGGGACGGGGCTGGACGGGGACGGGGCTGGACGGGGGGGGACGGGGGGTGGAGACGGGGGGGGGGGTTAGGGTTAGGGGAGGGGGGCATGGGGGACATAGTTTCCGGCCCAGATGAATGTCTACTTAACCACGCCATTGTTCCCTGGCTCTGGCAGTAATGGGAAATGTACACACACATCATTCTGACACCTCCAGACAGATACACACACACACACACACACACACACAAGCACATACATACACGCACACAATGACACACAAGCACACACCTACACATGCACAATGACACACACAAGTACACACACACACACAGACACAAACTCTATGAAACACCATACTAACACACAAACTCTCTCTAATGCGCACAGATGCCAAACTTACACCTCCTCACAAAGAGCTCCCTGTGCCTGCCTGGTCCCTTGATTTTGGCTGTCGATATGGTTCTACACACACACACACACACACACACACACACACACACACACACACACACTGGTCGGTGAATCAGGCAGCAGTAGACTGAGCCTCCTCCTTCTGAATGGTGACTGAACAGAGTGTGTGATTAGACTGACAAGGAGAGGAAGCATGGTTCTTTTTATTGGACCATTTATCCAGACCAGGAAAGACCTGTTGAGTCTAGTTTACACAACAGGACCAAACGGAGCCGGACTGTTCTGGTATATTTATTCAGACCAGGAAGGACCCATCGAGCCTCGTTTCCACTGCAGTACCAATCCGGGCCAGACAGTTCTGGTTCATTTATCTCACCGGTTAAAAAAATAACCACCACACAGGACACAAAGGCCTATAGCTCTTCAGTGTTGGCCTACCTGTTTAGCCTGGGTTTGCCTCGATTGGCCTGGGTTTGTTCTGAACATTTAACGTATGTGTTCTAAATGGTTAGGTGTGTGTTGTTCAACCGTGAAGTTTGTTTGTTTGCGATCTAACATTGAGGTGTGTGTAGCTTAACCGGGAGGTGTGTGTGTGTGTGTGTGTGTGTGTGTGTGTGTGTGTGTGTGTGTGTGTGTGTGTGTGTGTGTGTTGTCTGACAGTGACGTGTGTGTGTGTGTTGTCTAACAGTTTAATTGTTCTCTGTGCCTTCAGAACGAGATGCTGGAGGAGGGGCACGAGTATGCTGTCATGTTGTACACCTGGAGAAGCTGTTCCAGAGCCATACCGCAGGTAACACACACACACACACACACACACTGTTTACCATCGAGCGCCCCCCCCCCCCCCTTCTTTCTCTGTTTTGGTCTCTTTAAAAACGCTCTTTCTCTCAGCAGGAGGCTTACCACACAACATATCATTGTGCTTTTAGGGCATTCTAAAAAAGTCTGAAATATCTCTCAAGTGTGTGTTACATCCTGATTTAGTTTGTGATGACACATGGCCCAGCCTTTTACATCATGCACCAACCAGCCTGTTTTACCCACTGCCCTGCCCAACCACATGCAGACGACACAAAGCTATTGTTTGTTTGAAACCTCAGTCATTGGATGACTGTTGGACTCAAGGACGATGGCCATTTTAGGTTGTACCTTTAGAGATGGGGGAACAGCTTGAGGTTAATAATAACAATAAAAGCTTTAATTTAATAGTGCCTTTCTAGCAACCCAAGGACATTTCTACAAATTAGAGGAAGAAATAGGTTAACGAGATTTGAGTGCGAGTTATTGAAAAAATAAAAACATTGAATTGATGGTACTCTTATGAATCATTCATGTTGGTTGTAGAAGGTTCTATTTATTTTTTAGCTTGATTTTTATTTCATTGTGTATGATTGCCCGTGGTGCCTTTGTCTGCGTCCATATTGGGCCCTGAAACCGTACAGCCCAGGTCATGAAACTTAAGCCGCCCCACCTTAAACCACCCTGCTAATCTTACATCCACTACTTTGGACAGGGTGTTGACATCATTGACACCATTGCAGCTAAAACATATGCTAAGTGGTGCAGCCCACTGTGACAGCGCCCCCTTGTGTTCCCCCAGGTGAAGTGCAACGAGCAGCCTAACAGAGTGGAGATCTATGAGAAGACTGTGGAGGTGCTGGAACCAGAGGTCACCAAGCTCATGAAGTTCATGTACTTCCAGGTCAGACCATATATTTTTTTATATACTTTATATTTTTTCTTTTTTTACATCTAACTAGATGAAAGAACACAAACATTTGCAAGGTATTTATGTATTTTTATGCCATTTTTTAAATAGCCATACATTTTGTTACTTTTCAAGATGTCTGTTCCTTAACTTGACCTTTTGCATATTCTAACATCTTGGTTTGGGCATTACAAGATGTTTATGAGATAAGATTTCTTGTAATTAGATGTGTTTTTATTTACAATCTTCATTTGTATTGGGTAAAGGCAGGGTTCAGAATAGTGGCATGCTTTTATATATTTTTTTGGTCTTGGCTTTTTTTGTGTTATTTTTAAATTAAAGTGAGTTGCACAAACAAAATGTAATCAGTGTCGAATGCCATATTCTTTCAGCCTAGCTCATTAGGCAACAATAATTAAAAAATAAAACTAAATAAAACAGAACCCGTTTTTGTCCACATGGGTGCAAAGCTAACTTCATTCTTCCTGTCTTCAGCGTAAGGCCATCGAGCGTTTCTGTGGCGAGGTCAAGCGCCTGTGTCACGCCGAGCGGAGGAAGGACTTTGTCTCCGAGGCCTACCTGCTCACCCTGGGAAAGTTCATCAACATGTTCGCCGTGCTCGACGAACTCAAGAACATGAAGTGCAGTGTGAAGAACGACCACTCCGCCTACAAACGGTACGTTTACAGGAAGTGCGGACGGTTACAGGAAGTGTAGACAGTCAAAGAAGGGCAAACACCACGGTTACAGGAATTACAAACGGTATGGTTACAGGAAGTGTAAACGGTTACAGGAAGTGCAGACGCTACGGTTACAGGAAGTACTAACGGTGCGGCTACAGGAAGTGCAGACGGTTACAGGAAGTGCAAATGCTACGGTTATAGGCAGTGCAAACAATACGGTCACAGGAAGTACAAGTGGAATGTTACAAGTAGTGGCCTCGTGTGTAGGACTGCTACCTTGTGACCAAAAGGTGATGAGTTCAAGTCCCACCTGGGATCACAACCACTAGTGTGATCAAGTCCCACTTGAGCAAGGCACTTAACCCTACATTTCTCCAAGGAGAACTCTCCCTGTAATCT
>JAPMUY010000278.1:5000-12500 GCA_026901105.3 Galaxias olidus | reverse complement strand
GTGTGCAATATGCAGTGTGTGAGTGTGTATGTGTGTGTGTGCGTGTGTGTGTGTATGTGTGTGTGTGTGTGTGTGTGTGTGTGTGTGAGTGTGTGTGTGTGAGGTATGAGTATGTGTGCACTATGCTGTGGGTGTGTGTGTGTGTGTGTGTGAGGTATGAGTGTGCACTATGCAGTATGTCAGTGTGTGTGTGTGTGTGTGTGTGTGTGTGTGTGTGTGTGTGTGTGTGTGTGTGTGTGTGTGTGTGTGTGTGTGTGTGTGTGTGAGGTATGAGCGCGTGTGCACTATGCAGTATGTCAGTGTGTGTGTGTGTGTGTGTGTGTGTGTGTGTGTGTGTGTTGCTTGTGTGAGTGTGTGAGTGTAAAGGTTATTTTTAAATACTGAAAATGTTTTGGTGTGAGTTCATACCCCTGGAGGTAATGTTTTGAAATGTTTTATTTATACAGTATTCAGTGTATATACATATATTTAAAATATATATTTACTATGAATATCTTCTGTCCGTACTTAATTCTAGTGTCCATGGCCAAAATGTCTATATGTGTGTGTTAGTACCTTCTGTGTGTGTGTGTGTGTGTGTGTGTGTGTGTGTGTGTGTGTGTGTGTGTGTGTTAGTAGCTTCTGTGTGTGTTTTTACGTGTTTTTATAATTTATCTTCTCGTTCAGTGGGCTAATTCCTTTTGGCATCCCAATAAGTGTGTGTGTATATGTATATGTGTGTGTGTGTGTGTGTGTGTGTGTGTGTGTGTGTGTATTTGTGTGTATGTGTGTGTGCATATGTATGTGTTGGTGGACTCTGTAAATGTGACTGTGTGTGTTTATTTATAATTCCTGCTCCTTCTGTGGTCTCTCCCTCTCTGGCCTCATGAGAGTGGAGTTGACAATACCTCCCCTCAGGCATCAAGCTATCTCCCATTCTTCAGAATAATTTGAATTATTATTAGAAACCTCTCCTAGTTCTGAAGGTTGGTTTAGGGCTCTTTGCAACCTTCATGCCACCGAACGCAAATAGCTCTCGACTTCTGATTATAGAAAGCTTAAGTCAGGCTTTATTGTATTGTCTGACGTACAACGATGAACCGTTCATTTGTCCGATGTAAACTTCCTAAATCGCTAAGTTGCCGTGGGAACAGGCGTGGGGATGTGCTTGAAGCGCATGTATTTTCTTCATCGTTGTCATCATCGTCGTATCGCGTGTTTAAACATGAAACTACTATGTTCAGTGTACGGTGTGTTATACACAATAACAAAGCACAAGGGGATGTAGCAAATCAAATCAAATATATTTGTATGGCACGTTTCATACACAAAAGGCAATTCCATGTGCTTTCAATGCGCACTGCATAGGGTTGTGTTTTGTTTGGATTCCTGAAGGTTATGTTTCCATGGTAACGTCAGCTACGGTGTTGATAGTAGGACTTTATGAATGTGCAGTGAACGGTCCTAGTTCTTTAGGATTGAATCCTCTAGTTTCCTTAGTTTAGCTCCAGTTTGGAGAGGTCCTCGTTCTTTAGGATTGAATCCTCTAGTTTCCTTAGTTTAGCTCCAGTTTGGAGAGGACAGGAGAGGAGCTGAAATCATGATAGAACGTATGTCCATGGAACGAATACCAACATGCCTGTTCCCTTTGAACAGTGTCCTTGAGTTATTAGAAAGACAATTATAAATCCGATTATTATTAGTCATTATAAAACCCATGTATTATTATTATTATTATTATTATTATTATTATTATTTTTAGACAGACTAAGTCCTCTAGTCAGAGTGATCACTCTCTATGATTGGGGTAGACTTGAGTTCTACGAGCTAATAAACATCATCATCGCTATCAAGATATGTTGATTTGTCCTTCAGATTTAATCATCCGCAATTAATTTGACTGGGTACGAGTGCGCTGAGCAACTACACTTTTTCTTTCTGTCCATGACTCGACAGTGCAATATTGTTGAAGCTAATTGACAGGAATGTAATCCCTCTGGCATCGCACAGCGTTGATTTTGAACGTGATGCGACAAATGTTTTTGCCTGTTTTTTTTTGTTTTTCATTATTTATTGCAAAATAAGTTATTTTTGGGGTCTATGCCAAAACGTTTTTTTCTCTGTGTGTGTGTGTGTGTGTGTGTGTGTGTGTGTGTGTGTGTGTGTGTCCTGTTTTAGGAGCTGCAGTTTGAGCGGCTGACCCGGGAGCTGGAGGCAGAGCGACAGATTGTGGCGACCCAGTTGGAGAGATGTAAGCTGGGCTCTGACACGGGAAGCATGAGCAGCATCAGGTAGGTTCTGCTACTGGACCTCAATTCTGCTACTGGCTGTGGCTTTAACTGGACTCTGGTACGGTGAGGGTTTAACTGGACTCTTACTGGCTGTGGCTTTAACTGGACTCTGGTACTGTGAGGGTTTAACTGGACTCTGGTACTGTGAGGGTTTAACTGGACTCTGGTACTGTGAGGGTTTAACTGGACTCTTACTGGGGTGGCTTTAATTGGACTCTGGTACTGTGAGGGTTTAACTGGACTCTTACTGGGGTGGTTTTAACTGGACAAGTATATTTGATTTGATTTGCTACATCCCCTTGTGCTTTGGTATTGTGTATAACACACCGTACACTGAACATAGTAGTTTCATGTTTAAACACGCGATACGACGATGATGACAACGATGAAGAAAATACATGCGCTTCACGCATGTAAGAGTCTAGTCAAACCCACACCCAGTAAGAGTCCAGTGGAATCCACACGCAGTAAGAGTTCAGTTAAACCCTCACGCTGTAAGAGTCCAGTTAAACCCTCACAGTACCAGAGTCCAGTTAAAACCTGCCCAGTACCAGAGTCCAGTCAAACCCACACCAAGCTTACTTGGTGTGGGTTTGACTGGACTCTGGTACTGGGCTTACTTGGTGTGGGTTTGACTGGACTGGTACTGGGCAGGTTTTAACTGGACTCTGGTACTGTGAGGGTTTAACTGGACTCTTACTGGGTGTGGGTTTGACTGGACTCTGGTACTGTGAGGGTTTAACTGGACTCTTACTGGGTGTGGGTTTGACTGGACTCTAGTACTGGGCAGGTTTTAACTGGTACTGGTTCAGTCTGTAGCACGGTGCTCTCAAATAAATAATGTAGGTTTGATTTCATTTGGCTGGTGGGATGACCGCTCCTCCCTCAGTGTAAACAGAAGGCAGGTGTGATGATCCCAGACTAACGCGTGTGCTGTCGCTACGACGACGAGTGCACGCTGGTGATAATGACATCAGTGCACACCCCCCCCCTCGATCCTCCTGAGAAAAACATTGAGACGCACCAGCTTACTCACCCTCCTCTCTCTCTCTCTCTCTCTCTCTCTCTCTCTCTCTCTCATTCCCTCTCTCTCTCTACCCCTCTCTCCATACCTCTCTCTCGTCTTCTCTCTCTCTCTCTCTCTCTCTCTCTCTCTCTCTCTCTCTCTCTCTTTCTCTCGCTCTCTCATTCCCTCTCTCTTTACCTCTCTCTCTACCCCTCTCTCCATACCTCGCTCTCGTCCCCTCTCGCTCTATCTCAATCGTTTTTTTCTCCATCTCCCATTCACACCCTCTCTCCCTCCTCTTTCATCCCTTTCTCTCTTTGTTTTCATCCAGTTCTAAAATGTGCGGTTCCCATCCCATTTCAATTTGGCGGACAGACTATAAATGGTGGGATGTGCTCTCCAGGACGATCCATCATGCTTTTTTAATTACCCGCTCTGACCCTTTAGAGATCTCTGCTCGGCTGTCTGGGTGTGAACAGACCTGTTAATGGGCTGCAGGCTCCAGGGCCATCGTCAGTGTGGAATTAGAATCATCCCTCTCTCTCTCTCATCCCTCTCTCTCTCTCTCTCCCACTTGTCTGGGCCCAGAATGGAACTCACACTAGATTTGATTGGTCATTGTCTGAGAGGGGAAGGTGTTCAGAGCGTCTCTTGTCTGGATTCTCTCGTTTGGCTTTTTTCCCTTGTCTGTAATCGTGTTTCATTGGTCTGATTTTAATTAGAGGCTGACCAATCACAAGGGGAATTCACTAAAGAGTGACGGGTGTTCAGTTTGTGTTTTCTTCTTTTCTTTTTTTAGGAATTCAATTAATAGTTGGTGTTGTTGTTTTGTCTTTCTAAGTCAATGCAATGGCTGAACACCCCTATGACGGTGTCATTTTCAAAAACTCAGAACTCAGTTATGTTGTTTTTATTAATGAATAGAACATTTGAGATATAATATATATTCTTATGTCAGGCACTAGTTTTGCTACGATGCAATCTTTCTGAACTTCACATTGATTTAAAAGTCAATAAAGTATCACAGGCTCTTCATTTATTTTATGACATCTGGCGATGTACTTTTATTTTGAAAAACACCGGTAATGGTGCTACTGCTAGACGAGGAAGCCAGGGTGCCGAAGTAGTGCTGATCTGAGACCTGCTGTGCCATGGTCTCTGTCCTGGGTTAGAGTCGAGTAGTGCTGATCTGAGACCTGCTGTTGCCATGGTCTCTGTCCTGGGTTAGAGTCGAGTGGTGCTGATCTGAGACCTGCTGGTGCTGATCTGAGACCTGCTGTGCCATGGTCTCTGTCCTGGGTTAGAGTCGAGTAGTGCTGATCTGAGACCTGCTGTGCCATGGTCTCTGTCCTGGGTTAGAGTCGAGTAGTGCTGATCTGAGACCTGCTGTTGCCATGGTCTCTGTCCTGGGTTAGAGTTCAGTAGTGCTGATCTGAGACCTGCTGTTGCCATGGTCTCTGTCCTGGGTTAGAGTTGAGTAGGGCTGATCTGAGAACTGTTGTTACAATGGTCTCTTTTCTTGGTTGGAGCTGAGTAGTGCTGATCTGAGGCCTGCTGTTGCCATGGTCACTGTTCTGTTCTGGGTCAGAACTGAGTAGTGCTGATCTGACACCTGTTGTTGCCATGGTCACTGTTCTGTCTTGGTGTGCCTTCACAGCCCACCCATCTGGACTGGCATTTGTGGGTTCAACAAATTAACACTTAACACAAGTGTGTCTGTGTGTGTGTGTGTGTGTGTGTGTGTGTGTGTGTGTGTGTGTGTGTGTGTGTGTGTGTGTTGCTTAATCACTTACACATATTTAATTGTGTTTGTATGTGTGTGTGTGTCTCAGTGCATTACTATGTAATCTCCTTGTTAAAACACAAGAAACGCCTGTGTGAGCAAGTGTGTGTGTGTGTGTGTGTGTGTGTGTGTGTGTGTGTGTGTGTGTGTGTGTGTGTGTGTGTGTGTGTGTGTGCGTGTGTGTGTGTGTGTGTGTGTGTGTGTGTGTGTGCGTGCGTGTGTGTGTGTGCGTGTGTGTGTACTGATCCATCAGCTGCACCAAGACATATGTTTTATCCGCAGCAGAAAGGGTGACATATGCCACCTCGTCCATTAAAAGGGATTGTCTGCCCCTAAAGTCTAAGCAGTCTAGCAATGTCTCGTGGTTCACCCAGCCTCCGTGACGGATTTAAGAACACAGAAAAGAGGCGTTTCATGAAGTAGGGATGTTATTTCCACAGTGTAACATCCTATCTCTCTATCATTCTTTTCTGTTCATTTTCTGTTCAACTCATTGTTCACATTTTTCTGAATGTACACACAAAACCAGGGTTAAAGAGGAAAGAATATAGATTCATCACAAGACCATAATCTAGCTGTATACAGTCTCTGGACAGTCCTTTTCACAAGCTAAGCGTTACAACAACCAAAGAGTTCCTATAGAAGATCTCTGCTGACTTCGATTGGGCCTTTAGGGACTAACACGTTGATTAAGGAGCTCTCCAGCTGATTGTTCCAGTTCCTGGTTGTTGGCAGCGATGCTCCAGCATGCAGTCCTTTTTAGAGCAGTGAGGTCCCGCAAGTAACATCCCCATTCATAGTCCGCACAGAGATTTAGATTATTAGCCATGACGTCGCAACCATCCAAGGTAGACTTACGAGGATGATATGACCCAGACTTGGGGTCTCTCCAGGAGCACATACCATTGTTCCACAATCTCGTAGCTCGTGGTACATCTGCATCGGATGGTTACTACGTCATGGCTAATAGCAACAATGAATGGGAAATTTAAACCGTTTAAAAAGGGGGCCGGTCACTGTGTGAGCTGCTATTGGTGGAATAGAGATTTGTCCCGGTATATCCCGTTCTGTGTCTGCGTGTTTTTCTGTTCCCACAAAATCTGCCTCGTCACTCCTCCTCATTACTGAGCAAGTGACGTGACGGCCGGAAAAAACACTGAAATCTAAATGTTTCCTGGTAGCCTCTGCAAAGTCAGTGTTGTTGTTGTTGTTGTTGTTGTTGTTGTTGTTGTTGTTGTTGTTGTTGTTGTTGTTTTGCATCGTTGCGGCCCATATTTCTTGTGCTTAATGTGTATGTCCTACATCTTTCATACAGTGTACAGAGCATGCGATAGCTGATGTGTGTTGGCGTAGCCGCTGTGCCACTCGTCCGCCCTCACCTCGCGTACACACAGACAGGGCCTGGGCTAATATGAGGCAGCGTTGTGAACTGGGCCCCGTGGCGTCCACCAGGCCCGCTGCTCTACAACGCCGCTCCCCTCCAGGAATCCTCCAATCGCTGTCAGTTCTCCTCTCTGTCTCTCTCTCTCTCTCTCTCTCTCTCTCTCTCTCTCTCTCTCTCTCATTCGCTCTCCCTCTCTCTGTCTCTCTCTCTCTCTCTCTCTCTCTCCATCTCTCTGTCTCTGTCTCTCTCTCTCTCTCCCTCTCTTTCTCTCCCTCTCTCCTTCAATCACTGTCCGTTCTCCTCTCTTTCTCTGCCTCACCCTCTCTTTGTAGCCTGTCTCCAGCTCCATTGTACTTAGTTTCTTATCCAAACACACTATATTCGTTTCTGCTTTTTCCCTTTCTCCGTTTCTTCCTTTCTCTCCATTTCTTCAAATCCACTATCTCTCTCCCTCACCCTCTCTTTCTCTCTCTCTCTCTCTCTTCATGCCCCCCCCCCCCTCCTTCTCTCCCCCCACTGCTCAGCACCTTCCTCTTGGCCCTAGCGATGGTCTCTAATTGGCTAACAGGGCTCCCGTCGAGCCCCGCCCGGCCCCGTTGCCCGGTAACAGCTGCCGTCTCCGTGGCGCTCTGCGGGCTGGTGGATAGCAGCGAGCCGGTTCCCGGGGAACGCCATCGTCTGGCTACCAAGGCTGTCTGGAGAACTTGGCGCGGGCGATCAGACCAGACGCTGTTGGGATGACTTTCTTGGCTGTTCTTACGTCTCTCAGTGATACCCTCGCGTTGATAGGGAGGGGAGAGCGAGGGAATGAGAGCGCAAAAAGAAAAGAAAATGTATAAATATATTTATATATATTATATAGAGAGAGATATGGGTGGGAGATAGAAATAAAAAGATTATTTAAACAACTGTAAAAAAATAAGTATTTTGTTTATGGCGCACTTCAATAGACAGGCGGGGGTGGGAGTGGGGGAGGAGGGGGTGAGAAAGACACAGTCACATTGTGGCGCTCCATCTTGGTGAGGCAGAGCTGTGATGAAAGCCGAGGCTGGCTGAC